>OMLB01061850.1:0-32673 GCA_900302555.1 Myripristis jacobus
CCATTCAATCTACAAGCCCACTGAAGTCTTCAAAGCATCACAATCCAACACTTTTAGAACTTGTAGATCGGTTCAGGATTATTATGGAGTTAAAGTATCGTTTGCTGTGTGATATCTGATACATTGCTTAATATTCAATCAATAATAATGACTTAGGAAGAACAAAGATTCAAACAAAGCCTTTATAGTATTTATTTATTCCCAATACTGTCGAGTCCGACTGAAGACGTGCAGAGTTCCGCTGGCCCTGGAGGACAAGAGGTGAGTCGGAAACTCAGAATGATGTTACGTAGGCTCAGGGGTTAGAATAAAATCTCTAATTTATACAGCGCTTTTCTGAGTACCCAAAGACACTTTACAACAGAGAAGTAGAGAACGGAGAAATGAATAGCCAACTTTTATGTTTTATGAACCACTGAACATTTGAAGGTGCCTTTCGCCAACTATTATGTCCGTTCTCTCACTGCTACTAGAATTTGAGCCACCGGCGCTGCTAAATAATGGAGAATTTGGCAATTTTTTTTTTTTTTTGGGCTTTATCGGGCTGTCGGGCCTAAAGTTCGGCTAATTAGTCGGGTCGGGTAGGGCCTCGGGCTGGCCCAGTCGGGCCCGGGTCGGGTCGGGTCGGGTCGGGTCTTAATTTTCAGGCCCGATGAGAACTCTAATTCAGAGTCTTGCAGTTATGCTTTTTATGGCACGCCTCTTGGAATTCATCAGAATCATGTTCACAGGTTTTGCGAGCAGCAGCCACCTACAATCATAGCAAACAGAACATCATAGTATGGTGGTTCAGCACATGTTCGCACTTTCAGCACTTTCATCAAACACACTCAACTCAAAACATACTTTTCTAAAGAAAATGTTGCCATTTCTAGATATTGTTTCTTTCATCAGCAGTGAGATGTGTGATTTTGTTGTGGTTTGCCATCACCATCTAGCCTAGAGTTGGTCCCAAAAGTAGTGCCCAAAAAAGCAAAGTAACATCAGAGAAACAATGCTGCAATCAAATGCATACATACTTTCTATCATCCTCTTACTGGCTTGTAAAGTACTTAATGGTCTTGGTAGTATTTCCCTTTGTTTTCAGATTGTGAACCCTCTGGAACCTTCTGGTCTTCTGATAGTGGTCTTTTAATCCTAAAGTCAGAACAAAAGCCCACAGTGAGACATCCCTCCACTACTACTGTCCTAGTCTCTGGAACAGCCTTTCTGAAGACCCAAGGGCAGCAGAGAAATTTTCTACTTTAAAAAGCAAACTCAAGGCCTACCTTTTTAGTTATTAAATTAAAAAAAATGTAATTGATTATTCACTCATTAATTCATTCATTTATTTTGGTTGGTTTTAACCATTAGTCCATCCTTTTTAGCTTTTGGATTTTATTCTTTTTTTTTTAATACTTTTTACCTTTTTGTATCCCTCGGTTTTATTCTTTTACACTCCTATTCCTTAACTATTTTATAATATTGCCATGTTAAGCTTTTGTTATGGTTCTGTGCTATCTGGACTTACTTATGTACTCGTGATCTCTTTTGATTCGTGTTTTTTGGCATTCTTGTGTTTTGAATCATATTTTGGACTTCAGTTTCCCTAGTGCATCTTAGCATTCTGTGCTCATTTTGTCCCTATTGTTCTTCCATAAGATGTGTCCTAATTCAGGGGCTGCAGCCTTCCAAGGCCGCATTTGAAGGCTGATTACGTCACAGTGTTATGATGAGGCCGTGAGGCCAAAGGCTCCTTCAAATGCAGCCGAGAAATGCAGCCTTCTTTTAGCTGAATCTGAAGGCTACAACTGGGGTATCCTTCTCGGTCCAACATATCCCAGAATTCATTTTGGCATTGACTGGAGGAGTACGTTTTTGACAATTTTCTTATGCTATTTCATCTTTAAATTCACACTAAATTCTAATATTTTCTGAGACAAGAAATCAACTATGGAGACTTCAAATATCTGTAGTTTCATGACAATTGGTGCTGAATTTAGAAGCTCCATAAACTGGAGCGACGACAAGCTAAAGCTTTTGGGGTAGCCAGCTAGCCAGCCTGGTCAGTCACTCAGAGCCGCTGTGAGTGGGCTGGAGCTCTGCCAAGAGACAAGAGGCTGTTATTTCCCCAGCAGCTCGGCTGTGTAGCCTGAACTGGTTTGAAGGGTAACGGTTATCTTTAGGATTTATATCTGGTGGAGATCGGTAATATTTAATTTGACATGTTTGTCAGTGTAGTCAACCTAATGTCTGAAAGTCCACACCACAACCAGAACACACTAGAGCTGTGTGAGAGTGAATAAGGGAGAGAGAGAGAGAGAGAGAGAGAGAGAGAGAGAGAGAGAGAGAGAGAGATGCATTTGTGTTTTTGTTCCAAATGTTATAAACTTGCCCTGCAGTCAAAAATCTGTCAGGTCTGCATGTCTTTTTTGTCTGCCCAGCATTTTGGCGATCCAGAGTGAAGCAGGAGCAGGAGAAATGGCTGCAGCCTCCATGTGGAGCGAGCAGGCAGACCAGCAGCTGGAGTTCATGGGAGCATCTGAAGGGTTTCTCTCAGAGCAACATTTGCACTTTGACGCCTCCACTGCAAAGCCTGAAGCTGCTCTCAGATCAGCTTTGGACAAACAGCATGAAGAAAGGCACATGTTGTTTCATTTGTGTATTGTTATTAATATTGTGCTTTCTTTAAATTACTTAAATCAGCATTCATTACCATTGATGTTTGTATTAGTGCCATTATTATTTTTCGAGGCTTATTTCATCAGTAAACTTTAATGAGTGGCTACATGAACCTGCAAAGGTACATTTAGGCCAAAAGAAATAAATGTACTCAAATAATTCTCCATCATCTAACTCAAATTGTCTTCATTCATTATTTTATTATTTTATTTTTACAGCGATGTTTACAAGTATTTCAAACATCAGTAAAGAAGAAGGATGACCAGGTGTCTGCAGTTTTATATATATATGTATATATATAGTATGTGTGTGTGTGTGTGTGTGTGTGTGTGTGTAGTTGCTATGGCTAAATGAAAACATTTGTTTTTTGTAAACCTGCATTCTGGCCTCTACTTTTAGATAATTATAGTTAGGTGCACAGATTGGATTCAGTGACTGCAGTGTAGAACTGACTGAACAGCTCTTGTGGAAGACGAAACTTCCTCAGTTGTCACAGAAAGTACATCCTTTGCTGGGCCTTTGTGAGGATGGAGTTGATGTTGGTCTTCTGCTCCTTGGGAAATGGTAGTTCCCAGAAACTTGAAGGTCTCCATGGATGTCTCCATGGGTTGTGAGGGGGAGCAGTGCTGAAAAGTGTCTCTCGGTGTCCTCTATCATCTCCACAGTCTTGAGCATGGTCAGCTGCAAGTTGCTCTGACTGCACCAGAGCACCAGCTGTTCAACCTCTGATGATATGCAGACTCGTCACCATCTTGGATGAGTAATGACCATAGCATTGTCTGTGGACCTCAGGAATTTAACAGCTGGGTCCTTGGAGGTGCAGTCATAGGGGAGAGGACACATCCTTGGGGGGCACCAGTGTTGGCTGTCAGAATACCAGAAGTGAGCTTCCCCAGCCTCAACTGATGTTTCCTAGCTGTCTGAGAGCTGATGATCCATTGACAGGTGGGGGATACAGTGAGCTGGAAGAGTGTGGAGGAGAGGATTTCTGGGATGATGGTGTTGAATGCCAAACTGTCCACACACAGGATCCTTGCATATGTCCCTGGTCTGTCAAGGTGTTGCAGGATGTAGTGCTGGTACCATGTTGACTGCATCATCCACTGACCTGTGTGCTTAGTGAGCAAACTGTATGGACTGCAAGGACTTGACCACATGACTACAGACGTCAGAGCAACAGGCCTTTAGTCATTCAGTCCTGTGATGGAGGGTATGTTGAGGACCAGGATGATAGTGGGTAATCTGTGGGAATCTGGGAATCTGTTGAAGTCTTGCATGAGGAGCCAGTTGGTGAGCACAGGCTTTAAGATAGGAGTGGAAGACACCATATTGACCCGGGGCTTTCCTGGTCGTCTGTCTCACATCCTTTTCACTTATCCTGAGTGCTGCCTGAGTATCGGGGAGGTGGAACTGAGTGCAGGAGGGCAGCAGGGTTGCCATTGGTATGGTGAGGGTGTTGTCATTGGGCTGGAATGGGTGTAGGGGGTAAAACTGTCCTTTTCAAACTTCCAGAAGAATAGATTCAATTAGCCAGCCAGTTCTTTGTTTGCCTTGGCAGTATGGGTTGGTTTTCTGTGGTTTGTGGTGTCTTGCAGACCTCTTCACACTGACACAGTGTCATTGGCTGAAAACCTATTATTCTGCTTTTCAGGGTAACTTTTAGCCACTTTGACAGTGAGTTTCTTGCCTGTTTGTACTGGGCTCCATCCCCACTTCTGTAGCTGCAGGCTATGGCTTGTTATTATTGTATGTGCAGAGGATCTTGCTAGGAAAACACATCTTCAAAAAACTGATGCAAGATGTCAGTGTCAGTCAGTTCGGCGAGGTTGCCAGTTGCAGCATCAAAAACACTCCAATCCATTGTGGGGAAGTGTGACCGGAGCGACATGGAAGGTGGCAGGAAGCAGACAGAAACTTTGTCCAGGTATAGCAAAAGGTGTTTTCGATGCGAAAAGTGACACCATGCTACACATTTAAACAAAAACATGTACAAAAACCAAAAACAAACAGGTAAATTGGCATAACTGAACATAACTAAACTTGTAAGGTCATCCCATTCCTGTAGGTAACTACAATTCCTGTAAAGCAAAAAAGTGGTTAAGTTATTGATTTCATAAACTTCCAATTAGAAAGTTAAAATAGCTTACCGTATAGTTTACATTTGGAACCATACACAAACAGATTACAATCAACATAAAAAACTCACTTCACCTAATTTGAGGGTGGCAATGGGGGCAAATGATGTGTTCTCACCCATCCATGCAGTCAAAACAGTCTTGCAGTTCCTGATTTGCCTCACTGGTCTATTTTTTTCACTGTTATCACCAGAGGCTTTGCAGATTTTAGTTTCTGCCTGTAGGTTAAAATAAGATGATCACAGAGCCCCAAAGCTGCCCAGGGAACAGAGTGATATGCATCTTTAAGAATTGTGTAGGAGTGGTCCAGAGTGAAATTATCCCTGGTGAGACAATTAATATGCTGTCTATATTTTGGTAGTATGTGATTTAATTTTGCTCCATTAAAGTCCCCAAGTATAATGAAAAGTGAGTGGATGTTTTTGTTCCAAGCCGGTTATCTTGCTGGCCAGGGTTTGCAGTGCATCGCTCACCCTGTCCTGGGGTGGGATGTAAACACCAACCTATATGGAGGAAAACTTCCTCCCTTAAAATAGCTTGCAGTTTATGAACAATATCTCCAAGTTCAAGCTGCAGTATTACATTTACATCTACAATGTGACATCTGTACACCAATCTTCACTTATGTAGAAGCAAATTCCTCTGTCCTTTGTTTTCCATGGCTTGGTTGCGTGAACCACTCAGCCTAGGTGGAAGCCCAGCAGATGTAATCCACTGTCAGGGATGGATTTGCTGAGACAGGTTTCAGTGAAACAGAGGGCAGAAGAACACGCAAAGTCCTTGTTCATTTTGCTGAGGAGGAGCAATTTGTCCATTTTGTTGGACAAGGAGCAGAGTTTTGCCAGGCGAAGTGTTGGGAGCACAGTTCGCAAACCTCAGCAGCTCAGCAGCAGTGTGCTCCACACATCTCCATCTCCTCAAAGTTTCTCTATTTCTAAAAAACTGGTGGCCAACCATCTGGAGTGAACTGCCTGAGGTTAAGCAGTTCTTCTCTGGTGAAAGTAATCTGGTTTCCCATACCCACAGAATAAACCAAAAAAAGTACTGGAGAGCACTGCACCAAGGCTGCCATCCTTGGCGGTATCTTGTTAACCACCATCTTGATGAATGCCATCTTGATGATATGGTCTTGCACCACATGTATTAAATCATTTCATCTTTAGACAAGTTACAATTGTGCAGTGTGACATCACAGGATGCCTTTTGGATTTGTCAGCATTCTTAGTAAAGGCCTCACCTCTGCAACGCATTGCTAGTGGAAATTAAAAGGAAGTAGGACTTTAATGTAGAGCCTGAAAAATGCATAACTGTATGCATTTTAATTTAGTTAGGGTAGGCTTATTGTTCTTTATACTGGCATAATCATCTTTACATTCACGTTTGCATTCATTTAATTGCTAAAAGTCTTATTTTTGGCAGCTGTTTTGCTATGAAATTGAATGGAGAGATACAAATCCAGTATTGTGGACTAGCAGCCAGGGACAGCACAGAGCAAAAAATGAGGATATTTGGACTCACATCACCCAGGGAACTAGACAACCCAACACTCACCAGTTAAATTTTGCTTTAAACAAGTGCACTCATGGTGATGAAATATTAGCTCCACCTCTTTCACCTCTCAGCCAGGAGCAGAAGTGGGAAAGTGATATGTAAAAAAGAAACCTGTCAGTATGCACCCCACCTCTCTTGATCATGCTCTGCCTTGGCTCCCAGACCTGAATTCTGCATTCAAGACATACAACGTTGAGCATACCTTTAAATTTAAACTGACCCGTCGGTTATTTCACATCCAGAGTGATCAAAACAGTGTTACTAACCAAATCCATGCAGGGATCACTGTTGTCACTGTGAAATTTGAAATTTGATCTTGTCAAAAATCATTTTATTTAGAACCTCTCCCATACCACCGTTGTGCTTGAGGGTTGTTAGGGCCCTGGCTGTTGTGAATAATATGAACTAAATGACTCCCATACCTGCCTTCATTTGAGTCTCATTGGTTGAAAGAAGCTCAATGAATCATCTCCCCCACCTGTCTGGTGTGTCTGGCAGAGAGGCAGATGGGAAGTGATTGAGCGTAAACACTGAGGGCTCTAAGGAGGGATGATGTGACAGCGACCAGACTCTCCACGCCCTGGTTGCCACAGATACCCATCCACTACGAGGCGCTGCCTTCACAAGCCTGCAAAAAAATTACGGTGGATTATAGCAGCTCAGTAACATGTGGAGATGCTGTGTCTGTTTGTTTGAGACTCAGGTATCGTTTTATTTGTTTGTGTTAATAGCAAAACATGTTGGGTGAGGATGTTGCCAGCAAACTTTGCTTGATTTGACTCGTATTAGCAGAATTGCTTAATTGACATTTCAATTACAAAAATCTGTCTGCTTGTTTATTTCATTTCCTACCGGTTCTCTGCCTAAGCCCTTCCGAGATCTCCTGGAAGACACTGTATCCCCTAGCAGCTCTGCTTCCTCTAAGTCAGCCCAAATCCCTATTAAACAGCCAGCATTAACACAAGGAAATAGGATGCATATACTGTCAGCCTTTTGGTTGTGAAAGGTGGCCTTAGAAACGTCTTTTGCCTCTCTCATGGAGTTTTTACTCGCTTTGGCTGGTGTCTGGCAGGATGGCCAAATGAAGCGGCTCTGACAGGCAATTACTGTATTTAATATCTCTTGGCAGGGGAGAGGAGTCATTGTTTAGGTTTGAGCACAGTGAATCCCAAGCAGGATCAACTGTGACAGCCTTTTTCAATCCTGTATCCTCCATTTGTTATTTCCCCCATCTTTGCCAAGAGCCCAGAGCTCCCACGTTCCAAATGAAAATGAAGATGCATGAATCTTTTACTGCCATTGGATCCTCTTGTGTATTTTCTGAGGTCAAAAACAACAACCTTGTTTGGAGAGTCATGTATAAATCATGAATCTTCATAAGTTGTTTCTTTTCTGAATGCAGATTTGGCCTAATTTTTTCGCTTATGGTCGCAATCTCTTAACTGTGAGCCGCGTCTCATCTCAGCGCTGGCCCGCTGCTGCTGTTTACGTCTTCACATTGTTTAAAATCAGCAGCAAAACAAATGGAACGGCAATCATCTACAAGTGGTGTGAGTTCAACAAATAGGCATGTTCAACATTCATTGGCACCAGAGGCCAGAACACATCCTGGAGAAAACAGGCAACTCCAACCCAAATGGAGTTTTAATGTTTGCTCTATAATTAGATTAAACCAAGTTGAAATACACTGTTTTGCCTTAGGTGACTAGTTAATGTGTACAGAATTATATTTCAGACTGAATTACCAGCTCTTGTATCTAATCTGGAGCAGGATTTGCATAATGTTCTCTTTTTAAATATGTATATTAATGAATAGGGGAGGACTAGATAGGAAAGTGCATTAGCATGCTTTTAACCATAACCCCCGGTCTCCATACAGCCACACACACACTTCAGCTTCAGCTACAGCTTCCTGACATCCCTTTATTTCCACACTGTTTTTCTCTTCTTTCCAATTTTGTGTGCAGGGAGTGATTCCCTCATATACAGGTGGCAAATTTGATAGGCTGATGGGCTAAAGGGAACTAAATTCAAATTACTCTGAATCAAATATGGTCAAATCAAAAATCTTGCCTTGAAATGGGAGTTATAAATAAAGCTATAGCAGAATCAAAGGGGCTTGAGAGACAGTGTTTACTGAATCCTGTCCACAGAACTGTGGATAACAGACCTTCATTTATATCAGAATACTGTTTACTGTAAAAGAAGTGAAAAAAGCTGTTGAGAAGCATTGGGGCGTCTTGGAATGCGACACCACTTTACAACATATAGCCTTGGCTATACCTCGCTTTTGTCATAGAAGAGGCCAAAACGCTGAGATTTATGTATTTGGAACCCAGGGCAACCAGCAAGAGAACTGATGGAAAATTATAGATGTGATAATTGTGTCCACTGTTCCAACACTCATAACACTAAAACCTTTACTCACCCATATACGGGGAAGACATTGAGGATTCATCAACTCACCAACTGTATGTTAGCTCATGCTGAGGTGTCCCTGCAGACTGGTGTACATAGTGCAGACTTAAAGAACTTTAAAACTGAGAATTGCAGGACATAAAGCAGCAGTAATGGGAGCATGAACTATGTCAGTGGGCTTTCAACTTGGGGTCCGGGGCCCAAAGAGTCCTTTAAGGGCTTCCAGGGGATCCTCAGCAAAATCAAGAATTGAGAATCCTTGTATATATCAATCCTTTAATTTCACTGTAATTTATTTCACTAGAAATTGTTAAAATGCAGAAAATGTACAAAGGATCATTTGCACATTGTCTTTTCACTTCTCTCCCGTGCCACTAATTGTCAGTGTTCAAGTATGACATCTAAAAATCAAAACCGTGGGAAAAAGCAATTAGCAAATGAGCCCAGAAAAAAAAAACACTGGAAACATTAGTTTAAAAAAATAACTAAATAAAAAAGGTATCAGAATTTCCTGAGCTCGACGGGCACCCTGAAGAAAGTAAGTGGCATCACGTTTCTGTTATTCATATCAAATTCATATCATTTGACAAGAAGTTGCAATTGCTGAAAGAGGGGAAAGTCAAATGTCATAGCTAATGTTGCATCACATACATAAAAGATTCAAAGATGGAGCAGGCTCTGGCTGCCTGCCCTGTTTGTGTCTTTTTGACAGTCAAAATACACTTGAACTGAGTCCACTGGCAGTCTCCAGACACAGGTCTCTCTTATGCACACTGCATTGTTTCATTTATGGCGAGAAGAATGTGCGGGTGTGTGATTGGACATGTATTGTTTTCAGATACATTTGAAGATATGAGCAACAAAGGCCCCCTCCAAGGAACAGGTGGCTGGGTTTGTGTATAAGTGTGTGTTCCTCTTCACAGGAGAATTAGATGATTAATGATACAGTGGAGATCAAAGAGGCTGCCCAACATAATGTCTATTCTCTTTCTCTTGCTATTGTAAGAGTTTCCTATTGACCCAGAACACCTTGGAAAGTGCAGGTTGAATAAATGGCTAATTGTTATCCAATTGACAACTGAGAGGCAGTTAAAATCCCCTGGTGTGCGCTTAACATCCCCCGCCGAGAGTAAGGGAGAGAGACAGAGAACAGAGAGCAGAAATCCTATGGACTGCCTTCAAAAACAAATGGAAATGCTGAATAATCAATATCTGTTTTTTCTTAAAGCAACCATAGAAATATTACACTTACATTTGATTATGGTAATCAACAAAACTCTTTGCTTTTTTTGTCTCTCTTTTTCTTCTCTAGCTGTTTCTTTCTCCCTTTCTCCCAGTTGGTCAGTAAATACAATCCCCAGTTAGACAGCACCAGTTTGCCAAATTCTACATTGGCCGTGCATGGTCCCATCTCCTTTGCCCAGAAGACCCACATGTCTGCAGGCACTGAGGCCTAGCTTTTTCCCTGGACATCTCTGCAGCCAACAGGTGGGTAACACCTGCACAAGCAGCTGGCTGTCTGGCTAGCCAACCGACTGACCACTCTGCCCATGCAGATGAACCCCAAACAGGATCGGACGGCTGCTTTCCAGAGCCTGGTTCCATGGGACTGCTGCTAAACTACAAGAGCCTGGAGGTCTTAAAACCTTCTGCGAAGCGGAGAGTGTGATATGGGATGGAGAGGCAAAAGCAAAGCAGGGCAGTGGATGGATATGAGGCAATACCTCACACAAAACCTCATCATGGCTGCTGGGTATGCTAATTAGGCAGACATAATGAACCCAATGGAAATCTATTCAATTGTGTGTAATTATTGAGTCCTTTCCTAATATACTCTGTGGAATTACAATGAAACTAAAAGCACATTAGCTATCAGAGAGGTTTAGAATGCATTGACATAAATGCTTCCAATTTAAAAAGCCTCTTATATGGCCATGTGTTTGCCTACTGCTTGCCATTCTCTCACATTCTCTTTGCCATGCAAGCAAATGCAAACACCTGGTAGTATATGAATTAAAGGGATAGTTCATCCATTTTGAAAAATTTGATATTATTTCACTTCCCCCGCTAGCTATTATGTAGTAGTGGTGCCATCTTTCTGTCATCATTATTGAGTACCAGATGCTGGCTGGAGGCTCCAGTGTTAGCTGGGGGGAAGTCCAGCTCAATGGCAGGAGGCTAACAGTTAGCATTTGGAGCATCCAGCCAGTATCCAGCACTCAGTAACAATGAGAGGAAGATAGTACCACTACTGTCCTACACAACAGCTGGGGGGAGGTGAAATAATATCACTTTTTTCCCCCAGATTGTTAGGTTCCTCTGGTAAATTTGGTATAAAGATGGTCCACCAGGCCCACTTTAACACAGCAAATCTCAACTTTTAAAATTGGGCAACTCTGCTCGTTACTACCCTCAACAATGTGTGTTTTGGTAGTAGAAAATGATAACTAAAAGTTATAAAACTTGATATTTCATTGTTTGGTGTATGGGATGTATTCCAAAATTGAAGAGTGGATACCATTCATTTGCAAAAGTTACCAGGCCATGTACATTTGTTGATAAACAAAGTAAGATTAAACCAGCATTCTCTGTGTGTAAGAAAGAATGCAAATCCAACTCTGCATCTGTAACAGTGTATTTACCCAGGTGAGTTGTGTATCAAAGGCTATGTTAATTAGTCAGAGCAGACCTGTGTTTAACACAATAAAATGTTTTATTGTGATCCAAATCCACTCATCATATAAACAATGGCTATTTATCACATGAACTGAATTAACATGCGCTCAATGTGTTTGATGCCAAAAGGAGGATTATGCAGACACCGCTGTTACATGCACCAAGATGAACACAAATATTGTCCTAGGGCATTAATATTTTTATAAAGGGAGGCTGGATTCTGACTCCAGTTCCTTCTAGAAAACAAAGCCTTTTATTTCTACATATAGACAGACAGAGAGACAGACAGACAGACAGACAGATAGATAGATAGATTGATAGATAGATAGATGAAGGTTTTTTGTGGCCTTTGACTGCTGCTGCTTAATTCCTTTACAATAAACAACAACGAAACTTGGAAGACAACAGAGAGAAATGAGGAAAACATGATCCCTCCATAAATAAATCCTTTCTTTGGTTTCACTGTTGAAACTCAAATAGTTGTTTGCATGCAAAATATTATGAAGCTACCATTCTAACATATCTAGATGCACTGTTGCTGCAACTGTGCTTTGACTGACACAAGCTTAGAACAGTATATAAGATCAGGACAGGGTGACATATATCAGAATATGGGACAAAATGGAAAGTGAAATCAGAGAGAGTTGTGGAATTGGAAGCAGGCGAGAAAATACTGACAGAGGAGCCTCTGCAACCTCTGCAATCTGTCACTCGCTGTCCCTGCATCGTCAGGACAGGTTCAGTAAACTAACAGTCCACACAAAACCTGCAAACTAGCAAATGCAGATATAGGTACTGGACAGATGGTATGACCTCAAAAATAGCAACAACAACTTATGACACATAAACATGAACGGTAATGGCTCACTAATCTTCCTGGGCTCCACGCAAAAACAGCAACAACAAAAACAAGCAATAATTAAAACCACACTGTATCAATAACACAAAAAGACAAAAACAAGCCAAATGTAGTAAATGAGTAAAATAACTTCATATATGAAACAAAAATGGCAACCTACAATTAAAACAACAACAAAATGATCAGATATGCAGCAACAAAAAGCAAACAATTAAAACAGCATTAAATCAAAAATTCTGAAAATGAAAAAATCCAATAACATCGATAAGACATTCATCGATTCATCAATTCATTTGTTTTTTTCTCAGTAACTTTTTAAAAGGAAGTCTACTTTGTCTGAGACTGATGGGGAGGATATTCCAGGCGGAAGAAGGTCTATAGTTCTCATCATGCAGTTAGTTCTTGGACTTCTTGGACACCACTAAATGCCCATCATAATGTCATAACCTTTATACAATGGAAATAAATAAATGGGTGCCTAAAACAAGTTTATTACAGATTTGTGACTAGAAAAAGTTGACAGAGTCTGAACAGCATCTGAAAAATGACTCCAGGTTCCCGGCTTTCAGGTGCTGTACACCAGTTCACCCGCTAAAAGGAGTGCAAACAATAAGCAGGGGAGGAAGAGGTTAAAAAAGAAACAGTAAAACAAAAAGGTAACTTCAGAATCCAAACGTAGGTTCTAGGCATCACAGTGAGGTACCCACAGTACTTGATGTTTCATAATGAAGTGCTATAGTTTTTTAGATGTTTTAACAAAATCCATGAGAGCAGACGTTCCTGGTGCAAGCCCAAGCTGTGTGGGTGTTATAGAATTCTGCTGGTGATTCGCCCGCTGAGATGTCATGTGAAGTCCTTTGAGAGACGCTTTGCGCTATATAAATAAACGACTTGTATTTCAATGCAAATATATGTAAATATTTGAATTTTTCTCAACATTTGTGTTGAAAGAACCTCTAGTCTCAAATGTTTGGCATAAACCATGTTCTCCAGTAGTAAAACACCAACAGTGAGAACAGAGGGGAGGAGAGGGCGAGTGGAGGCTTCTGCTGGACTCTTGTTGGCTTCCTTCCTGTAAAGCCCAGCCTGAGGCCACCTCCTCCCACACCTCCGTCTAACCATCCAGCTCGCCACCAACTCGCTTCCCTCCACATCTTCTTCCATTGCCTGTCATCTCCTTTTCTCCTCCGTCTCTCCAGAGCAGCGCTTTTCAACCAAGAGTCCAAACACTACAGCATCCTCTTTCACTGATAGCTTGCTCCTCTCTGGTCAAAGCTTCTACTGCCATGATTGCACAATGTTTGCAAAAATGTAATGGCATCTTGCTGCGACAACTTGAAAGTGCTAACATATTTAACCCTCCTATTGTGTTTGGCTCAAATTGATCTGTTTTCAAGTTAAATTGTGTAAGAAATACCAACTAGTTTTTCTTTTTTTTTTCATGATATCCACAACAGCTATATAAACACCAAAACAAAACCATTCTATTAAAAAAAAGTCACATCTGTGGTGTTACGGGTTTAATGAATTTAAACCTTTTTTAACTGAAAGCAAGTGGGATATTGTAACATACATATATAAATACATATATAAATTAGCTAAATTAGCTTTTGAGTGTTTTGGGCTGAGTTAAATCATAGCCGGTCAATTTACCCCGCCAACACAAAAGGTGTGGGTAACTCTCTAACACATTAGGAGGGTTAACTCACAGGAACACACATGGCCAAAACAGCAAATTTAAATTATCATAATTGTGTTTTTGCATGTTTTAGCTCATAATTTATGTATTCTTTACATTACTATTGGCCATTTTCTCATGCATTTTCCCCTTTTATACATATTTTAATGTGTTTTCTCCAATCTTCCGGGCAGCCATTTGTGTCTGTTGATTGCAGTACAATATAAAAATCAGCTTGTAGAGAAATGAAACTTGCTTGAGATAGATCTATCACAATGAACTTATTATCATTTTTTTTTTTGTCTGGGTATTTTATCATATCAAAGGAATTGAACCCCCGGAGACCTGAGCTAATTTTCTTGATTTCTTTCAGAAACTTGGAAAAAAGGTAAATCTGAAATCTGAAAATTAGAAAGAAATTTGTGACAATTAATGAAAATGACAAGAAAATTAGTAAAAGAGTAAAAGTAAAATAATTATCAGGAAAATAGTAAAATGTACTTGGAAAATTCGCAAATACAATTTGTAATGAGTTGACATTGCATTTTGAGTTTTTTTTACAATAAAAAAAGAAAAAAAGAAAGAAAGCAAATACGATTTTGTTACACAGCTTTAAGTTCCATGTTAATTTACTCATGTCAGACCATAGTTGAAATACAATAAATGAATGCAGTGTATTGGCTGAAATCAGCTGCTGTAGTGTGTGGCTGCAGTGCAAAGCAGCATCCTCTTTGCCTGGATGGTTCACAGTTGAGAACCACTACTTTCCTCGCACTCCTTGTCTCTGATATCTTGCAGCTCTTATAAATCTGTTGATCTTCTCAGTGTCTCTGCTCCTGCAGACTGTTTGGTCATCTCAGCCTCCAATTCCCAGTCCTGGCTACTCCTGCCCATCCCATTTCCCAGGCTTGGCCGCCACGTCCTGTATTAGTCTCCACCGTCTGTCCCGCACCATGGGACCCTAACTGGCCACTGGCACTGTTGCAACTACTTGAGCCAAGATGGCCATGCGTTTCCCAGAGAGTTGTAGTGCTGGAGCCAAAATGGACATATTCCTGGGCCCAGGGTGGCCAACTAAATGACTATGCAAGCATCAGTGGAATTAATGGGTGAATTAAAAATCTGCCCTTCTCTTTCTCTTCTCTGTCCTTTAATTTAATCCGCAAAGGTCAACTGCGAAAAAATCAGAGGTGAGGAAGAAATGTAAAAACAGATGTGAGCCCTGTCTGCTAATCTGGCAAAGACCCTCTTTTAATTTAGATTTCATATTTCAATTAGCTGGAGCCGGATTCTGAATGAACATAGTCACATTAACAGGCAAAAATAAGAAAAGTTCTGAGAGGGAAAGAAATATGGAACAATCGCTGACAATTGGAACACTCCTTGACAATAAATTGTCTTTTGAAGCTGACACGGATGCTGGTTGAGGTAAGGCACTCCAGCACTTATTTTTGAAGGAAACTTTAAATGTTGATACCCCTCTCATGAAATCTTTTTTTTTTTTTTGTCTTAAATGCCTTTTCTATGACTTGTTTGTGTGAACGTCTCAACCTGAAGAATAAGCACAAGTTGGGGAGTTTTGTTAATAATTGCACAGATCTCATCAACTTGTCTCATACATGGCTGGGACTGCTCAGAGGGCCTGGTCAGCCCTCCCTGATCCTAGCCACCTTCTGTTGATGAATTTCGGTTGCTCCCATCTGGTCGTGGATATGAACTCCTTAGGTGTCAGACGAAAAGGTTCAGAAAATCTTTTGTACCTGTAATTGCTGTTTTGATGAACAAGTTATAATTTTTTTGTCATCATTGTTGTCCCTGATGGACAATGAGGATTCACTTTACGTTGAACCCAAACTTCAATAATCTTCATCTTAATTCTTAATAAATCTGGAGATCCTGGAATGAATGAATGACAACTGTACCCTCCCTTGGACTAAAATGAAAAAAGTATGACCCTCCCCTGTGGATCGGGCTGCATATTTTTGAAATAGCTTACATGTTGCCTTCACCGTTGTCATGTAAACTCCAGCACTATACAGAGAGTTGCGCAGAACAGACAGTGGGTCCATCTTTTTTTATTTATTTTACACTACAGTTTCACTGAGATGACGCTGAACCTGGCCTGAATCTGAACATAATTTCTAATTTTTTGTCCCTACCTGTTCCGACCCGTCATGTCCTGAGGGGCTCAGATTGGGTATCCATACTCTAGTTCCACTGTACTCCTCACGTTCACAAACTTCCAAAGTTTCTGTGGGTCTGGTGTTGCCCAGTTCATGTACAGTTTCTCGGTTGAAAAACACGTCAATCAGCGCCGTTGATGTATTCAGGCTGTGCCAGAGAGCCAGAGAAATCATATCATATTAGCTAACACGTGCTAACAGCACAAAATGGATGATAAAGTTACAGCCTTACTGGCATTGTTTTAATTAAATTTAACCTAAAAATACTCAAAGCAGAGCAACATTGTGCAACATTGTGCATTTCTGAGATGGGAAGATGTGAAGATCTTTTCACAAAAAGATTAAATCTAGCTCTGGTAGAAAGGAATCCTGGTGTGTTAAAATTAGCCCAACATCGCTAAATTGTTTTTCATCATCTCTCTTCTTATCTCTCTCTTTCGATGACAAACTGACTTAGCATAAACACCACAAAGTGTCCACAGTGACTGACATTTTTGAAGGTGAAAAACTGACATTGTTTGACACGTCATAGTCATGATAACTGAAGATGAGTCAGGGAAGTATGGTGTGAGCCTTGCTCCTCTTCAAATCAAATGAGTGTGAATATGTATTGAGGTTTGAATAGCACAGAGGCAAGCAGGGCAATTACTTTCAAGTTCCCCTATGGTGAACAGAAGTGCACTAATAGCCCTCATCTTCCACAGACCACTCTGCTATTTTTCATCCCCCCAAAATGGTAGGAGAATGAAACGAGCCCACATGATCTGTGTGTCCCTCCACCATGGTTCATCGTACGCCAGACCTGTCATCATGGTGGCATCTGCCTTTGTCTGTGTGTCTGTGGGAGTCGATGCATTCTTACAGCAACACTTGACAGAACTTCATACTTACACCACAGGTTCCCTCTACAGACTAAATGATCTGATTAGATTTTGGAGCACCTTGCTGCATAAATTTGCATATTATGAGGAAAAATGGCAGAGCATTCAGCAGCTGAAGTGTTCTTTGTTTGAATAAAGAGAGGTTGCTCTACCAACTCTGGGGCTTTAACTTGGAAATTTAGAGCAACTAAAATTACTATGAGTGACAGGACCAAAAAGAATGATTGCCAGCCCTTTAAGAGAAAGAGACTACATTAATTAAAAAGATAAGTAGGAATATAGTAGTCTCGGTTGAGTTTATGCCAAACTAAAGAGTCTCCAAGGCCTTGGTCTGCTGACATTTTCTTATTCTCATAAAGACCGTTTGGCCAAATGAAGCGAATAATAAACTGGATTATTCTTATCAGTGGGTAGTCAATCTGTTGGCCCTCTGTTTGAGTAGAGCTCTTTATGGCCAGTAATGAACATTAAACAGTGAGCTTTTTTCTCACGGAGTCAGCACTGCTTACAGATGAGCTATTGCACACCAACTAGTGATCTAGGACAAAGGAGGGGTAGGAGGAGAGGTGGGCAGGGAGAGATTAGGGAAATGTATACCACAAGTACAGAGGTCCTTCCTGTCCGGCCAAGCGCTGCGTGGTGGGCACGAATCTGACTCGCTGAATGGTCATCGTGATAGTAAGGCAGTTTGGAGTTTCTGTTAAACCCAGTCATCATGTCATGTGTGTCCAGCGTGGCACAGGCTCCTGCTTGACCATTATCTGTTAGCTGAGGCATGGACACTGTTTCCTTTCCACATGCTTTATGGATTTAGTTATGGATTCATTTAATTATTTTTTCTAAGGTTTAATAAAATTCACTGTATTACTTTTTGCTTTTAATTATTTATTTATTTTTAGTTTATTTACTTATTTACCGATTTATTAATTTATAAGGAGATATTTAGTTGTTTTATGTATTTTTTATGTTTAATACAAAAATTATATTTCTTAAAAATGTTACAATTTTTTCTGCAAACTTTTGATTTCTTTGCTTTGTGTTTTTTTTTCACAGTTTTGTGGACTTTATTGATCATCTTCTTGGATTTTTTTTTACCTTCTGGTCTCTATTTGTTTGGCAGGGTGGGGGCTGTTTTTACTACCATATGCTAATTTTCTGGTCTCATTTCTGATGATGATGATGATTAGTATTTGTATTTTCCATTTCGGGGGTAATTTTGTGGTAATTTAATGGGAATTTTGTTACCATTTCATTTGGAACATAAAATGTTTTTGAAAGAGGTGAACTGAATTTGCTCATGTTTCAAAACATTAGGTTTGTATTGTATCCCAGAGCTTCTCCTGTCTGTGAACAGGTGAGGTGGGATCAGAAACACTAAATCCCAACTAGCCAATTTTCCCCCAGGGTCAATAAAGTATTTCTGATTCTGATTCTGAAAACCGGGTGTATTACATCAACATGCTGTAAATTCTGTTTATGTTGCCCTGCAAATGACTGAGGCACAAAAAAATCAAGAAAAATCATCATTCCAGAGTTTTTCTTTACTCATAATGTTGTTGTTATACCTTTGCCTCTGTGTGATCAGACTGATCTGATAGCTGCTCCTCGCACCCCAACTCCACTCCTCTCTCTATGTAGTTTACTGTATTTTCAAACTAGTATGGTAGTATCATAATTTAAAGAGCTCATAATGCCAAAGGAATTAGTTTAAATGGAGAATTATGGAATTATGAGAATATAACAATTTGGCAAGAATACAGTTCTTGAGGAAAAGAGTGGATTTTGATAATAAATGTCATTTAAAGACAAAATATCAGTCACTTACAGCTTCTATCTAAAAATGTTAGCAGCAAATTGCCCTGCAAAAATCCAGCTGGACCCGAGCTTGTGTGCAGGATGTGTTGTGGAAGGCTTTTTTCTCTTTGCCTCCCTCTCCCTCCTCTCTGTGCTGCGTGCTACACAAATACTGATAATTGTGTGTTTGTGCTGAACTGAGCACATAAACTCCCGTCATCTTTGTATAATAAATAATTGTGAGATCAATGTAAATATCCAAACAGGATCATTTAAATTGTCTAAATGCTTGAGGGGACAAAGCCAAATGTAGGTCAGAGAACAGATTTGCATTAAGCCTTTTCCATATGTATGCTGACGATTTGAGGGTGCAGAAATTCACTTAGAGGAGCAAAGGGTAATCGTGCATGGGGGGTTGCACCGAGAAATTGGTTACATATTGAAGTGACACTGCGTTGGAAATTGAAAGCAGGAGGCATAAAGTCCAAATAAATCAGGGCAGTGAGAAAAGTGGAACAATCTGCCTGTGTGGGGGGAGGAGGGTTTGTATGTGCGTGTGTGTGTGTGTGTGTGTGTGTGTCTGGGTTGGGGTGGGCTTTCACAACAAAAACGATGGAAGCTCAACCCATCCATCAGCGTGATCTAACCTGTCCTGCCTGCAGTGTGTCACACCTAAAGCCCTGTTCACACAGGACCAGTATAGCCAGGGGACGTCCAGTGATTTGCAATAATCGCAGAGATCACTGCTGATTTTAATCCCATGTGAATCAGCCTTGTCTGCAATTTGTAAAGAGAAAGCATGCTCACACACACACACACACACACACACACACACACACACACACACACACACACACACATAAAAACATCTTGGATGCATGATCTGTTATTTTTATAGTCTTAATGTGTTGTTTTTGAGGTGCGGTTTGTCTCCTGACAGATAGAGGCAGCAGTGATATCTACACCACTTCTTATCTATTTGCTAACTCAGGAAGTAACAAAGTATACACTCTTATTAACTGCAAATTCATCCCATGAAACCCAAAAGTGCCCGAAAAGCATATGTCCATTCTAACCAGGCTTTGTGTATGCCATCACAGTGTACAAGTGTGAAAATTAAATTAGTATACTAAAGATTTTTCCCACAATGCCGTGCATTGTAGAAAGGGAGGAGCTGATCAACAGAAAATGAGACATTCATGAAAACCAAAAATAAACAAAAATGTCTGTTGAGAATCTTTTTAACCGCCCCACATATCATCCTAAAATCTAATATGAGATCACAGGACAAACAAACCTCATCACAAAATCCCAGAGAAAAATTGTGATTCCCATTTTAGCAAGAATCATGTAGCCCTAATTTCCAGGTTGCCATTGGTCACACTCCTTTTGCATCTGATACCAACACCAAAGACACACGTCAGGCTTTCTCACTTTTAACACGTCAGTGTCATGTAGCTAGGTTTTGTCAGCAAGGTTAAGGTTAAAGTTAGGGAAAGGTTCGGTTTAGGCATCAAAACTACTTGGTTAAGGTCAGGGAAAGCTTAGGTTTAGGCAACAAACTTAAACTGGACACTACATCACCATCCTCCATGGCTCATACTGATGCCAAAGTGTTCCTTTGGCCTCTAATGGCTACCTTTTGTGTTGATATCAGATGCCGAAGGCTGTGATCAAACTGTAGTATTTGACGCACTACAAATGAGAATGGGCGGTACAAAAGAATGTAGTATGTTGAATTTCTACTATACTACCTGCCAAAGCAGTATACTATGGAAATGAGCATACAGTAGGTACTGTAGCATGCTTTTGGGACACAGCAACAGAGGTTTCATGGGGAATCATTAATTACATTAGGTCCCCACATAACACAAGTCCCATGTGAATAGGCATTAATATAGCCTACATACTGGCTGTTTTAATACACAAACAAACACATATATATACTGCATATCATACAGTTTGTTTATGGTGATTTAGGATCAACAGCATGGAATGCTATGTTAGTTCTGAGCTCTTGTCGAAATTCTAGTGAAAATGGTGATTCCAGCTCAATCCTAAATGAGCTTTGGGAGAGTGTTGAGTTGTGCAGTTCTCTGGGCTTGATATGTGTCTACATGGTGGTGGAATATGCTCCCCTGGACTGCCAGTCCACAATACTGGATTTGCATTTATCCATTTACTTCTATAGTGCAGCAAAACAGCTCTCAGAAAAAACACTTTCAGCACATAAGTGAACGTGAACAAAGTGAATTATTCCAATATACAAAAACAACAAGCCGTGGTATCCATTTTTGTGTAATTACAATTATTAACAAAAGTACTATCAGGTTGTTTCTTCCCAGCACAAGATTACTATGCACAAGTTTCCGGCAGATGCTACCTGCTGGATCTGCTTTCCACTTCAAACAGGAAAATAACAAGAAACAAGCTGCTTAATTTCCTCAAAAAAAAAAGGACACCAGGACTTGTTTTTAACAATGACATAATCCGGTTGATTATGCACTAAAAGTGTTTTGCCACACAATGGAAGTGAAGGGAGACTCACAAACACAGAACTCTGGATTAACCATGCCAGGTGAGCATGGAGCAACAATGAGTACATTTGACTATTCAACTAACAACAGCTAACTATACAACCCAACACTACACCAAGTTCAGTTCGCTTTGAGAGTGCTGGAAAGCACTGGAAACAGGGGCTAACTCCAACAATGATAAGCCAAACCAGAGGACCAGAGGACCAGAGGACCTAGGCAATACATTACATATAGTCTAGCACACAAATAGACAGGGTGGTTGGGTTTACTGACCCCAGACTGCAAAGCACATTCTCACTCTATTTGATATCTATTTATCATATTATATTATTTCACATTCCAATACCTGCAATAATGTGAGCAATATTATGGTCATTGAAGAAGTGGGTAAACTATGACCTCCATCAGGTGATCACTGTAAGGCAAACAACAAAACAAAAGATTTATGCCTAAAAAGGTTAAGTAAAATCTATTCCACAAAACAAAGAGGTAGGTATAGATCATGAGTTTAATCTCCACTACATTCTTGGACTGCACTTCAAATAGCCCAGCAAACATGATGTAAATTCATCAGCGCCACACTGGCATTTTTTATAATGGATGTTGAGAACTAGGGGCTTTGGTGGCTTTACACCGCATGATGTTATTGAAAGAAAAGCTGAATGTTGCCTCACTTGACCCTCAAGATTACAGCATGGACCTACTAGGACATTCATTCTACATTCTATTTCATAACTTCTTATCTTGTGAGCTGGAGCTGTCCTCCACATTTGGCTGGAAGGTGACAGTCTAGACTTTCATTGTTTGCCCGATACGTCACACAGCTCAGGTATAGTCAACATCATTAATTTACTATACAACTGGGCTGAATTAAAGTCTAAGATGGGGTTTTTCACAGTTTTGTATGACAGAAGCAAATCCTAACTAACTTTAGGAATTCTATCTTCTCTTTCTTCATGGCCTGTTGACATGTTGATGGTTCTGCAAAAGCATTAAAAGACCAGCCATGCAGATTAAACAAGTTAGCTAACTCTGTCTGGTGGGAAATTGGAGTGGTTAGGTGGTCCTAAAGTTGTTTTTTTTTCTTTTATGTATTGCTATCTGAGGTTAGAATAGGAACACTGGCTTAGGGACTGTCAATCTTTTGTTAAGACAGTTGAGAAAGCATTCACGGGTTAGGAAGTTTCCATATGGCTGCTGGAATTTACCTGCTATACATCTTAAACAAACTCAAAATTTAGGCTGATTTTTGAATATGCCACTATTAAAAAATATTTTCACTCATTCAACATTTACGTACTTTGAATCACACTTACCGCTGTTTATGTAGCTTCAGCGATCTCTACCACAGCCCCTTTTAATGGAAGTGGGTTCATTTGGGTCTCAAGAGGTTCCACAGCACACACGCACTGCTCAGGTAGACAGTGTGGCCCGGTTTTTAGTATTACATGGTACACGCTCTACACAGCTAGCCACCAGGGCGCCCCCTACCTACTGATGCTTCACACATGCACCCACCACTGTTTCGCAAAAATTCAATAAGTCCTCCAAACCGCACACCCATGTAGAACATTTGTTCCTACTTTCTAAATAGATCGACAGGCACATTTCCTAAATTAGTGCCACCATCGGCTCTAAGCATTTGTCAAAACAGCCTAAGCTCCAAAAATACTTGGTTAAGGTTAGAGTAATGTTGAGGTTAGGGTTAGAGGACCTTTGTCGTCATGGTGACATTAATAATCACACAGAAAACAAATAAACAAAACACCTGGAAAGAACACTGGACTCGCTTCACATAGGAACCAAACTTCAGTGTCCTTGAAAGTCCTGTGTCAGGGTGATCCATCCACCACCTCAACCACTCCCTGCTGCACATCACCTCACTTCCCAGCATACCACATTGTTGTTATTTTCACCCGCGGAGGGCACTTAACCTAAAAATGTAACTATAGGTCATAAGTAGCTGCTTGCACAAACAACCAATATAGTTGTTTTTTGATAGGACAGTCTCCAATAATACCAACCAACAGCTGTCCCTTAAATTTGTCATTCCATGCAAGCTAGCCACAAGGGGGAGCTGACAGTTATATGCAGGAATATTATATTATTACATTTTTGCAAATGTATTAGTTCTGTGGTTGTGCAAACTTGAAAGTTTGACTGATGGACTCCCGATGATGATACTTGGCATTGCCAGAGCAGCCATCTTTAGTGTTACAAAGCGTCATGAGTCCATTGTCTCTATTTAACTGTCATGTACTGACATGCTAACAAGCTAACCATGTCCTTTCTGCTGCTTGTGCTCACTTGCTGCTGTTGGTTCAGCTTCAGGGCCCTCATACTATATGCCATATGGTCTGTATGTCCAATTAGGCAAGTTAGCTAATGATAGACAGATATTTGTTCCAATCACCTGCGATGTATTTTTGCAAATGTTGCTGCTGCCCATTTTGAATCCAACAGTGCTCAGACTAAAATGAACAGCGGAGACAAAATCAGAGTATCGGTATGCAAGGCTAAATGCTCACACCTGTTGACATTTTCTCTGTCTAGACAATAACAAGAAACAGCATGAATGAAAATCTTCTGTCTTTAGGTCAAAGAGTCAAAGGAGAATGGCCAGTCAGTTATCTCCATCTGCTTTATGGGGTGGAGTATAGTGAAAGGGATTAAAGCCATACTGTACACGCCACAGACCATCTCAGACACAGAATGTCATTCACTTCCACAGTAAAATCCATGTGTCAAATTGGCCATGAGACACTTTGTGCAGTGTAGGCATGAAGTCGAACAGGCTCACCTTTACATACTCCCTCATCTGACTCACTGTCGGTCTGCCAATCTAAAATTTTGTCTTTATTTCCCATCTTGACAAGTTAATCCCCCTCCTTCCATCCCTCTCTCCACTGTGTGGCAGTTATATTAGAAGTGGCAGGCAGTGCTCACATTACCATTCAGTGTACGGAGGGTTAGCGGTGTGGAGAGATGAGGGCAGGGAGGGGGAGAGACACTTCAAAGCCCCCATTCGGCAGCTCAGATCTGCAGAGGGTTTGGCTTAGGCCACGCTGGAGCCCAGGGAACATATCAAAGGCAAATAAAAATCGCACTTTCAAAGGAAGCTCTGAAATCGTATACAGGACCGATGGGACAGATGCCTTATACAGCAACACAAAGAAAGAGAGGGAGGAACTGATTGAGAAATGTTGTCAGAGAAAAAGAGAGAGGAGGAGGCTAAAAGAAAATATTTGCTTGCTAAGTGAGTGACTGAATGAATAATGGACTGAAAGCAAGAAACGAATGTGCAAGATATTGCATGTACGGTAATGACACTGAAGTGCATAGGCACTCTATTAGATCTAAATGGTTTCAAAGGAACTTTTCATCATCAAAACCATAACACAAAAGTACATATGAGTAAGTGCTGTGGTGTACATTAATGCATTTCCTTAATGTCTTGCATCACACTCATATCACTTTCAAACTGCTTTTATTTACTATATTTTTCATTTACTTGTTTAAATTTACTTCATCAGATAGTTGCTAATTTTGCTTTGTCTTAGTCTTTCTTTTCATTTTTTGTGTTCCCATTCATATGACAAGGTGAATGTCAGTCATTCATCGTTACCCACTGAATCTGAAGTCTTTGGTATTGTTTTCCATTTCATTTGGAGATGAATGGGAGTAAATTAGCTGAAGAAGTATGGCAAAACCCATTTAAAATATGTTTAACTGTGGCTGTTGCAAGTAAAAACAGTCAGAATAAACATTCAAGGGTATGTGCAATAAAATCATTATGCTGGTCATGTATTGTCACTCCTGATTCTTTTTCTATTAAAGACAGAGGCTATTTTTTCTTAGCAAAAAAACCCAAAACAAAACAAAACATTACAACATTAAAAACATTTGCTACCTATTTAGAGGTCTGTAACTAGCTAGCCGGATAAAGCTATTTATGCAAATCAGGCTTTAAAAGTCAGGTATTTCATGGTTTTGATTCCATGTGAACCTGTTCATTCTGCACAATAGCACATATACCTAACCACTGACTGACTAATTCTTAACATGAAACCAGTCCTGTGCCACTTTTGTTTACCCTGTAGACAAGGAGTCCAAGCCACTGTGGAGGACGTCCAGAGTGAAAAAGCTGACTAGCGCTCGTCTCATTCCTCATTAAGTGCTGGTGGTGTTTCCAGCCAGTCCTGTAAAAGCACAGTGAATCCTGGAGGCCAGACTTCTTCTCCCGGCTGGGCCTTCAGTGCCTCAAGCTAAATCAATGAATGACGGAACATTTGTAATATGATGTGGATTATCCAATCGTGCTGAAATACATGAGGTCGTTCTCTCTCTGCTCATGGGCATTAGTGAACACCCAGGCTATGCAACAAATTTTGGCTCACAGATTGGCACAGTTCAGTGAGTGAGCTGTAGTTGATGACTCAATCAAGAAAGAGCAAAGTTAGCTCGAGTGTGTGTCTTGCTGCGCTGATGGCTCGGACAGCCAATGTTGGTGGGGTGGGTGATGGTGTGGCTGATTTATGGATACCATCATTTCCCAGGCTAACTTTCAAACCTGAATGTGGATGACCAACACTGGCTCTGCCAGGATTGGTACAAGTTAGAAAAAGCTTCCAGCGTCATATGATGGCTATTCCTGGCTGACAGCTAGCCTGAGCACCAAACAGGCTGTATTGCTGGAACTGTCTGCTGTTTCCCGAGGCAAGGAGCCCAGGGCCAGGGCAGGTATCAACAATCAGGAAACACCCTGACACTTAGAAGCTGCAGTTAGCCTGAAAAATCTTGACAGCACAAGACTGCACTGCCAAGACTGTGATTGTGAACGACTGGGCTGTGACCCGGTGCTAGTCTGTACTGTGCTGGTTACCAGGACACAATCATTTTTTTCTCTGTATTTCTTAATCATTCCCTTTTACATTTACAATTACTAAGAGGGGATAATAGTCTAATTAGGTTTTTGTTTCCCAATGTGTCTCTGCCCCCCTCTGGACTATGAAGCTATCCATGGTGCTGACACATTGATCAGGACACATCTGTCACTGCAACTTTCTTTATTCATTCTATTATGTTCATATACTTTATAAATATTCACTTATTTCACTTGATTGAATGAACTTATTTTTTCAACTTTATTTAGCTGTGATTCAGCATTTTCTGCATGCGTTGTTTGGCATGAAATAATTTGCCTTCATTCAGAATTCAGAATAAAGACATGATAAAGGCAGTAGTTTAGTCGAACAGAAGATGCTGAAGAAACAGGCCTAATTAGATCTGTAGTAAACCATGGATAATTTTTATATATCAGCATTGATTTTTCCACTATCTGAAGTGGACAAAAGGGCTAAAAAGTTATACAGAGATAGTTTGTATAGGTCAATGCTAGACAGGTAGCATGCTTGCCAGTTACTGGCAGGTATTTTACATAGCAAGGTAGAAGTGCTAGATTATCCCACAGAGTTGATAAAACAGTTCATCAGGATGAGTGCTAAGGATGGGAATTTAGCCAACTGTGTGTGTGTGTGTGTGTGTGTGTGTGTGTGTGTGTGTGTGTGCATGTGTGCGTGTGTGCATGTATGGTCCCTGCTTCAAAATGAAGTTGCATATTGTAGCTCTAAATTATGGCATTATTACCCAAGGGAGGACAGAAAACTGCAGCCTCCTTGACGGTTGACCTAGTGTGTAGAGAGTACAATACCAGTGTCACCTTGTCAACACGTGCTTATGAAGCAAAAAATAATAATAATAATAATAAAAAAAGGCCCATTTTCTCAACATGATGTGCTGCTTTTACATCTTTCTAGAGGGATGATTCTTGATGGGGAGCCACAGTAAGGGGCTTAATCTGCAGCAGTGTTGAAATTAAAATTAGCATCGGCGGTCTCCTGGACAAAATCATTGATGGCATCCTGTGACAAAGGTGGGATTAGGTTAGGGTTATTGAAAAGAATAACTATTCATCATCAGATTTAACCAAGCATGGAATAAGTAAATAATTTTCATAATAAGTTGCGAAAGCTGGCTATTGAAACAAACCTCATTCAGGAATGCTATTTGTTATCTAATGTACTGATGGTATTAGAGGAGTATGCAAGTTAAGGGACCACAAAAGGCTGATGACAGCATTTTCCCCAGGCTCCCTACCAGTCTATTTGCTGAGCACATCAATATATTACTGTTTTCAAAATAGTCTAAAAATCAATTGCAGGCTATGCAGTTTTGAAATCAATATTTTTGAAGTACAGCAGTTTCTTATTGAGGAACACATTAATTTCACATTAAAAAAAAGTGATTCATGCCTATGTACAAAATGTGGCTCTGCAGAAAGGTTCTGTGCCAGCTCATTCACTCTGTAATCCCAGTTCATATCTTGCATTTATTTTCTCATTCTCTCAGTCTGATATTACATGGAAGACTCAAACTTTCTTACACTGAAAAATGCATTCTTCTACTTAATTTAGTTGCATTCTCACTTGAACTTTTCTGATAAATTTAACTTAATGAATAAGTTCATACATGGAGTGTATGGAGTGTGTCAGATTAAGACATACGGAGTATTCCAGTGTTAGGCAGGTTATTGAAGGCTGTTTTAGCCAGTATGCATCTTAATAGCACCATGACTTTCTATAGGAGTTTTCCCAGCAGTTTGTGACACATATGGCAATACAACTTCTTGATGACACTTCTCTTGTTGAATATACTCTCATGTATAGCTGTACCAAGAGCTGCTTGAAACACAAGATTTGAAAGAAAACAGCCATGAAAGAAAACCATTTTGGCAGGATAACAGAAAGAAGACTGAATATTAGAGGGAAACTGGTATGTATGATGAAGCACTGGGATGTCATGAGGATTTCATGTCTTCTTTAAACAGCTTTACCGATATATTGTCTTCTTTAGAGTAAGGTCAATAGATGTATTATTTAGTCCAAGTGAACATTTACCTTCACTGGTTGTGGTGCTTTGGAAATCAGCATCCCATTCAAATCAACTTCAAAGCATTCAGAACGAATGTTAATGTAAGACATACATTACAATTCAAATTACAGTTCAATTACAATTCACATTTGGCAGACGCTTTGTGCAACGTGACATACATATGACATTTTTATATTCCTCAAACAAAGAGCTATTCAGGAGAGAACATCGACATCAAGGGCCATAAAGCTCTGTTCACTGAGGAGCTGGGTTTTTTAGCCTTCTCTTAACCCTCCTATTATGTTAGGGGTCAGTTTGACCCTAGCCAATGTTTAACGTCTCTAAATAAATGATTAACATCTTTTTTTTTTCGCTTCATATTTAATGAGTTTTCCTAATTTAATGGGTACTACAGGGTAAACATGAAATTGACATGATGATATGTTTTCAATGTCCTGTACACACTTTGTAACGTATCGGTCATAAATAACCAAAATCTGTACTTAGAAATAATATAATGCCATTAAAACACCAAACATTTCCAATTTTAGGTCAATCAGTGAGATTTTATGGTAATTTGCATATTTTTCCATAGTCATGTAATAGGAATACTGGATGTATAAGTGGGGGTTGGGGGGAGTTATGTTTTATTTAAAGGGCTATTTAGGTCATCAACAAAGAAACAAACTACTTGACACATAAACTTTGGTAGCAATTTTAATTATAATAATTTTGTGGAGGTTTAAACTGCTGGGTTCAAATTGACCCCAAACATAAAAGATGTTCATAAATTTGAACATAACAGGAGGGTCAAAGACTGAGAGGGATGCTGTAGATTGAATGGAGTTTGGTAGCTTGTTCCACCACCGAGGAACCACAGAGGAGAAAAGTCTAGGTGGTGTTTTAGGGCCTTGATGTGCTGGAGGCACCAGGCGCCGCTCCATGGCGGAGCAGAGAGGGTGGGAGGGAGTGTAAATCTGGAAGAGGGAGTCCAGGAAGGTAGGAAAACTTTTGGTTGCTGCTTTGTAGGCAAGTGACAAATTAGGGAAAATGATATTTCATAGCTTGTGTATTATGTTCATAAATTGTCCTTTGCTTGGATAAGGATGTTACTTTGCTGAAGTGTTCCACACTAGCTCACATCCCTGTGACTCATAGCCAGCAGAAAAAAAAGATGGATGCCTTCAGCGAAATAGGGCAGGGATTAGTCTGAATTGAAATCAGTCAAGCTTGTCACTATGCAAGTGTGAGTGTTATTGAAGTTGATGAGTGGACTATAGCTTGTTTTCTCCCAATTCTTCGTTCAAAACTTTTCACTTGATAGTCAGCTGGCAGGTTCACTGTGGTTGACCCTTTGATTCCATGGTCCAGATCAGCATCAAAAGTTTGTTGCTTTGTTGCACACAGGTCTCTCTTGACAGGAATACTCCTTGCATCTCGCCAAAAATGTGAAGACGAGTAAAGTGAACTGAGGGATCCACATAATCATTCACTGCCTGTCCATATCTGAGACCATGGCTGGGATGGCAGGCCACTGAGCTGTCATGCCAACTTCTAAAGACGTTCTAAAGACATTTTACTGACTCACTGCTAAGACATTAGTGATAAGGTGATAGTGATAAGTGAGTTTGGTCCATTAAATCCTTCCCTGTTGCAAGAGCAAGAGCTTCCACCAGAAGTGTTCAGTTCCAAAAATGTGGCAGCACAAGGGTGTCAGATCGGGATGATTATGTATTATTTATTTAATTTATACCAGACAACGCCACCTTGGGAGTTTCATCCAAGGAAACAGATGTAAAACTGCAAGCTCACAGGTTCAGTTTACTGGAGGCAGGAGATGTGGCTCCATTTATCCATAAGGAATTTATTAGAACAATCATGTAAAAGCAACACAATAAAATCACACACAGGGATGGAAAGGAAGACCTAATTGGGGCCTGAGGCTTACCGGTTGGAGGGATATGACGAAGAGTGAAGGGGAATCCCAGTGAGGAAAACAAAACTGAAGGCACCCCAAACACACATGAAACCACACTCACTGCACTCTGGTGAAGCAAACTAAGAAGCGGGGGTCTCAGCACACACACACAAAAAGGAGAGGAAGCCACCACCCAGGACACCACACCACCACACCGTCGGCACTCAGTAACTAAAAGGGGAAAGGAAAGGAAATAAGATTAGTGGAGCACACACCCAAAATGATCATAATTGAAAATACATCAAATAACAAAACCAACCCAAAATGCTTTCAGTTAAATCAACAAATCATAACTTCAACCAAACAAACTAAAGAAAACAAATAAATCATGAATTATGCACATCTATTAACAGAAGAAACCAAACAAAATAAAGGAAAACAAAATATATCATTAACTATGAACTTATGAGAAATCAAACTCAAAGATAAATCACAACACTCCAGTCCATGTATTAAAACCGGCCCAAGCCTTGGCCTGGGTGGGCACGGGGCCGGCGTTGAATCCACTACCCGCAGCAATAGATGGCCGCCGCTTGCTGAGCGGCTGGCTGACAATGACAACAGCAGGGGAGGACGGCGCCGCACGCCACCCATGCTGTGACGCGTGCGAAATTGTCCTCGGCACAGGCAAAACAGCAGCAGTTCCTTATGTGGTTGTTTAGAGCGTTCCACCACTGTCGGCAAACGCATAGATGACGTGTATCAGTAACTAAAACAAACAATAACAACTGAGAACAGCACAGGCTATCACAAGGGGTACATACCAATCAGGCTGCTCCAGCACACACCTGAGAGAGAGAGGAGCGATGAGCTCGACCTCCGTGGCGACGGGCATGCAGCTCAGTTGGCTGATTAAGTGACACCTGGTTCGGCCTCTCGCTTACAATCAGTGCGGCTAAAACAGTAAAACAGTGGTGAAGCTATATTAACCTTCTGTAGTGCACATTAAAAAGGGTAGCCACTGCCACCTTACCTGCAAGCTGTTGACCACGGGCGGAAGTGAGGCGACCCGGAAGTTGGGGGAGCAAACCCGGAGTCAGAGGACAAGAGGCTCCCCCAGTGGGCAGTGCCCCTATTTATAATGTGCCCCCTGGTGGCGAGACCAATCACCAGCCGTCAGTTATCTGGCTACATATACACTCCTAATCAAAATTTTAAGACCAGTTGAAAAATTCCAAGAATTTACATTTTGCACTGTTGGATCTTAAGAAGGTTCTAAGTAGAGCTTCAAAATGCAAAAAGAAGAAATGGGAGTGAGACAAAAAAAACAAACAAACAAACAAACAAAAAAACTGAGTAAGCAATTTATTGCAAACAAACATTAAACTGAAATTGGCTGTTCATCAGCTGATCAAAAGTTTAAGACCATGGGCTCTAGTTTCGCAGACCGGGATTTTGCAAGTTTGGCACACCATGCGCGGTGGCGCAAATACTCCGCTGTTCCTCCTACTGGCGGAAGGGAGGAGAGAAGGCGTGGAGTGGGTTTGACACAGCCGATATACTTTAAACCAATCAAATGAGCCCCTGTCCTCGCCTTTAAAATGCGCTGTGCCAAGGCATAATGAACGTTTACACAATTGACATGGAGGTCTACTGCCGCAGGCAGAGCGGAGCCGGTGTAGTGGAAGTTTGGCTGACCGGTGCGCAGTGCGCACACGTCACCAAAACCTAACAGGCAGGCTTCCAAAATGTCAGGCACATGAACAATGCAATAAATACCCACAAAACCCACTATTCAATGCTACGATCACATTGAATCACATACATTTATCTCCATATCAACTGTCCCGTCACAACTGATGTCAGATCAAAGGAGATTGGCACCGTTTGTGCTGATTGTGAGGTTTTGGTGACGTGTGTGCACTGTGCACCGGTCAGCCAAACTTCCACTACACCGGCCCCGCTGCGCCTTGCGCTGAAAGTAGACGTGGTTTCAGATGGCGAGCTTTGGGCGCACCTCAGCGAAGCCTTTTGGCTTTGACTGTGCCAAGCTCAATCTGTCGACACCTCCCCCTGCTGCGCCGCCACCCCATCTCGGCGCACCTCGGTCTGCGAAACTACCAAACTGTGCGCCCCTCGCGTTGTGCTGGTCCAAACTAGCTCTGCGCGGGGTTCGCCTCACTGCGCCACCCTGCGCTGCGCCGGGAAACTAGAGCCCCACATCTAAAAAAAAACCCAAAAAACCCTAAAATAGAAATACAATTTTCAAAAAAGGACTCAGTAATGAGTAGCTGCGCCATTCTTGTTAATCACCTCAAAAATTCGTTTCAGCATGCTTGATGCTAGTGTTTCCAGGAGGCTAGTGGGAATGTTGCTCCAAGTGGTGAAGATGGCTTCAGGGAGGGCATCCACTGTCTGGAACTGGTGTCCATTTTTGTAAACTTCCCTTGCC
>OMLB01061894.1:0-11975 GCA_900302555.1 Myripristis jacobus
AGTGATGGCATGTAGTAACGTGTATATCTGTTACAAACCAGTAGTCCCCAACCCAGTCCTCAAGGACCCCCGTCCTGCAGGTTTTTGTTTCAGCTCTACTCTTTCACACCTGATCCATTTAAGGGCTTCATGCTGATTGGCTGAAACAGATCTACCTGAAGAGCGTGTGCATGAAGGTTTGTGGACCTTAATTGGGTCAGGTGTGCAAGAGCTGAAACCAAAACCTGAAGGGAGTCCTTGAGGACTGGGTTGGGGACAACTGTTATAGACCGTGAAGCAGAGAGATAATATCTGGTATAATTAATATCTGGTTCCTTTACATTGAATCAATTCACATAAATGAAACAAAAGTCAACTAATATGGACTGACTGCAGTGCAGCACTGCATTTATTTTTTTCATGAGAAATTTAGTCTTCCTCTGTGTCCTTGGGCAGACAGCAGCATCGGTGGAAGACTGTTCACAGCCAACAGCGGAAGCGTTGGAGTCTTGATCTCTTGGTCTTTTTGACCTCTAAAAAGTCAAAGAACAAAGAGCAAATTCAGTGCCTGAACTCTTCTTGATGGAAGTAACCATCAACTACAGAGAGAACGGGCCTGATGATTCAGACACAAGTCAAAGAGAAGAACTCCTACCTGATGTGGTGTCAGGGGAGAGTTCAAGCTCCTTGTTGTCAGCCAGACAGATGCTCAAGTCTTCCTGCCCTGCAGTGATGGCAGCAGCTTCAGCAGGGAGGGTCAGAGGCTCCAGAGGAGCTGAAGCTCCAGAGGACTCCATCTCTGTGGTGTTCTCCTCCAGGCTGGGTGCCTCACTCAGAACTCCTTCACTGGCAGTGGAGTTGTCAGTGTTGGGAAAGTCCAGCTCTGGGATGAAGGTTTTGTTCTCAGTGTCCTCCTTCAGGCTGGGCTTCTGACTCAAACCACCATCACTGTACCACTCTGTGGTGGACGTGGTTGCATCAACTGCATCACTGGTGGTGGAGTTGTCCATCTCTGTGATGGCTGTAGTATTCTCAAAGTCTGGTTCCTTGTTCAAACTTCCGTTGTGGGAGGTGGTGGAATTGTCAGCAGCATCCTCTACAGCTGGCAGGGAGGAATAATGTAGTTCCACCTAAAGCAGAAGAGAAACTTTTTTAATTTTGGAAAATTAAATTGTTAATTAAAAGATATTTTGTATACTTTATAGTGTCCTTTACTGTTACTCTATGATTCATGTGAGCAGGTCCTCTTACCTCTGTGTTCATCAATTTGTCTGCGTGTTTTGGGGGCTCAAACATTGTAGAAACTTCCCCCACTGCTGTGGCAACGATGGTGTGGAGCACATTTGAGCTAAAACCATTTAGCTCAGCCACCAGAACGTTGGAGACATAATTTTGTCTAATTTTCTCCTGAATGGAGAGAGCCTTTTCGTCCCAAATGGAGCGGGAGAATGGGACCTGAAGCTCCATGGAGGGCTGGGTGGAACTGAGCTGGTGCAGAACGGCTTTTGTCACGCCTACAGCCAGGGGGCTGAGCTGCAGGGATGGCATGATGAAAGCGAGGCTTGGTGGATGCAGCCAGAAGCCCTGCACCACTTTGGGGATGACCTCCATCACCACCTCCTGGGGGCTGAGGAGGGGGGAGCCAGGCTCCTGCTGCTTCTCCACCAGGCTGCTCATGGCTTCTGCAGCCAGCCGCTGGATGCGAGGCTCTCTATAGGATACACACATTTGAAATAAGTTGAAATACATTTCATTGTATCAGACAGACATCAGCTCATGCTGTCCCTGTGTAGTTGAAGTGATAACTGATAACAGCGACTGTCAGCCCCTGAACAACTGAGCTCCATGCGGGCTTCAAATTCAATGTCCCTCATTTTCATGCAGAGGTTCACCTGCCATGTCTGAAACACAAATGAAATTCATCATTCAGATTTGAGCTTCTTACAGTATAAATCGAGTATTATGTAATCATTTACTCCAAACCTATCATGATAATGTCTTACCAGAATGAGGACAGGCTGGATGATCTTTGCATCATGGTCCTCAAGTGACCTCCACAAGCTTCAAATAGAAAACAAACAGAAAGGTTTTCTTTACTTTTGCTCTACTGCCTGCTCATTAGAAACACAATAAGTCAACATGAGCAGAGTTGATGACAGATCGAGTGGAGGACTGTGTGTATGTCTCACCGCGCCCTGAGGGTCTTCTTGCCCTGCTCCACCAGCCACTCGGTCATGTCTCAGCTGTCAGCTCTTGTCTCTTGTCTCAGCTGTCAGCTGAGACAAGAGCTGGATTTGCTGCTGAAGCCTCAGCATCTCCACCATCAGTTTTCAAGAAAATAGAAGAAATCAGAGGGTTTACACATAAGTATGAGAGACCGAAATGAGTTTCCTTCGCAGGGTGGCCGGGCGCTCCCTTAGAGATAGGGTGAGGAGCTCGGTCGCTGGGGAGGAGCTCGGAGTAGAGCCGCTGCTCCTCCGCATCGAGAAGAACCAGTTGAGGTGGCTCGGGCATCTGTTTCGGATGCCCCCTGGACAGATCCCTAGGGAGGTGTTTCAGGCATGCCCCACCGGGAGGAGGCCCCGGGGAAGACCCAGGACACGCTGGAGGGACTATGTCTCTCGGCTGGCCTGGGAACGCCTTGGTGTTCCTCCTGAGGAGCTGGCGGAAGTGTCTGGGGAGAGGGAAGTCTGGGTGTCTCTGCTTAGACTGCTGCCCCCACGACCCGGCCCCGGATAAGCGGCAGAAGATGGATGGATGGATGGATGGTATGAGAGACACTTGACTGAAATTATCAAGTGTTTTATTTTTTGGTGTGAGCCTGAAAACAAAAAGTGGTTCTTACCTGTGAGAGATAGTATTCAATATTTCACCATGAAACAGGAAGTTGTTGTAACACAAATATCGAATCTGCCCCAAACTTCACACGTTTGACAAGAGTCCTGGCCTGAAGACATCTACATGCTAATATTCAGTAATAGTCATAGCACCACCTACTGGAAACAGGAAATTTTTTTGTGCTTTGTTTTGTGCTTTGATGTACTCCTCCAAGTGACCATATCCATTGCAAACGTGGTAAGAAAATGTTTAAAGTCCCCATGAAATGTCTTCTCATGACTTCTACTTCCTGCAAAACAGAACATCTTAAATAGTGACATCATCCTGCACTGGTGGGTGGGAATGAAAATTTCAACCAATGAAACCTTCACAAATCTTTAAACATCCTCTCTCATCCACATGTCCCTTCAAATAAAACTGTGTTTTGCTCCCAAACTGATATCCTGTTGGTTTGCACTTGTGAATGATCCCTCCCTGCACCATGTGCTGCCCAAACATCCTGTTTCAACAGGAAATACATCAAATCAAGAAAGTAAAAGTCTGTTTCATGGGGTCTTTAAGACGTTGGTGATGCTTTGTTGTGAAAATTGTAAGTTTTCATCAAAAGCTATGTGGTGAATTCTGATGTTTTGCCATGAAACAGGAAGTTGTATTGTTTGTTGGGTTCATTTAGGGATGCTTACTTACATCTCTCTTTGTCTCCCTCCAATTTTTGCCTCCAGATTGTTCTAACATGGAGTGATGTCAGCATCCAGACCTCCATGACCCTCCATCCACCCCACTGACCTGCTGCCTGTGACCTCGCTGAGTTCTTAGCATCCCGTCACCATGTCTTTATATCCCCACCCGTCCTCCATGTCCATCTCTGAAGACCAATGTCTCTGAATACAGCTGAGTCAAATAGTAGATAAGATAAGGCAGTAGCTACAAGGAACTTGTGCGTAGGTTTTATTATTGTTGGTAGAGGGAACATTCTTCATGTATGTGCATGGCTTTTGTCTTTCCCCTTTCTTCAGAGCTGTACTGGGTTGGATAGTTTGTCTTGAAAGGAATAATTATTATATATATTATATAATCTTTTTCTTGCCATATGGTCCTCCTCTAACTCACAGAAGGCCATTTGAAGTTCTTCAGTTACAACATATATAATTCTGGTTTGGGTCTGTCCTTTAGTTCTGTGGCTTTTAAACTGAAAAGAGCCGCAACTAAAAGGATTTTTCTTCTCTAGCTATGACTGTGTTAAGTAAAATGGAGAAGGGCCTCACACTGGCCTTTGCCTGGGGCCTCTAAAACAGACCCTGTGTGTGGGCTAAATTCTGTAAATTCAGTTACAGTGGTGGCTGGCAGGAGGAGCTGGACCAGGAGGCTAACCGTTAGCATTTGGAGCAGCCAGCCAGTATCCAGCATTCAGTAACAATGAGAGCAAGATACCCTTTAAAGCATAGTAAGGCAGGTTGAGTAACATTCTCCCAGACTGTCCTGGGAGGATTTCCCTTATCAGACACCTGTTAAAACAACAAAAACCAACATCATAAAACTTTTAACAATTCATGTGTTGAACTGCTGCATTACAATCGATTCAGGTAAAGGGCCTCTCATAGACAAGTATCATGATCATCTGCATAATGAAAATATTATAGGCATCAAATCCATCAACCCGGCAGTGGACAATACTGAATAGTGATATCTGAGTTGATAATAGAAGGTCCGTTTCGGCACACTTATATCGGTGTAACTCTCAGCTCAAACACAGAGGATGAAATGTGAAACAGAGGTGGAGGAAAAGGAAAAGAGAAGAAAAAGAAAAAGCAGGATAAAAGGAAGGAGCCGAGTGAGTGAAATGAAGTGGCAGCTCTCCAAGGATCTTCACTGTGTGACTCAGGGTCAGACAGGATAAGATGTGTGTGTGTGTGTGTGTGTGTGTGTGTGTGTGTGTGTAGGTGGGTGGGTGGGTGTGTTTTGCTCATGATTCTTCCCATACAGAGTCATGCAGGGCCACTCAGCTGTTCCTTGGCCTGACAGAGACGTGCTCTGCCAGCCTCCTCCTGTTCCTCCGTGGCCAGGAATGAAGGCAAAAAGAAAAAAAGTGTGGACACATTTCAGCTGCGTTCACCTGTCACACGCCACGTGCATGAGGGGAATCAGGCGCAAAGAAAAACCAAGGCATGCAGTCTTCCAGGGCTGGACAATAGCAGGCTGAGGTTTAATGACTTTAGCCTCAAGATCACCTTTCCATTTATTTCCACATGGAGGAGTTTGGAATGTGTGTAAATGTGCCTTGAAGGAAGCGTGTATGTGTAGAGCGAGAGTTAGACCTATATACATGTATACATACGTGTGTGTATATATATGTGTTCAAATACTTATGGACATAAATGTACATAGATATATACATACATACATATGCATGCATGTATGTATGTAAGTACGTATGTATGTATGTATGTGTGTGTGTGTGTGTAAATGTATAGATCTCTCTCTCTTCATTTTTTAATCTTGTGTATTACTTAAAAACAACACATACAATATATAAAAACAAAACTTTATTTATATAGCATTGGTGTCAACTTTCAAAAACCTGGCACTACTGTGGAACCAAAACCAATATTTTTGTTGTTGTTGTGGTGGTGGTGTTGTTGTAAGTAGAACACCCTGAATAAAATAGAAAAGCATCAACACTGACAAAGATACTGGCTCCAATAAATACCATATTGGTTGAACCCTGGCTGTGTGTTATGTAACTACAGTGTGTGTGAGCAGAGTAAAAGCTCAGGCTCCTTCAGCCCCTGGGGTCTTCTCAGTGACCCTCCCTCCACGCCGCTGCCACAGCCAGATGGGAAGATTGGACAGTGTCTGTATGTGAACTCCACATGCTGTCTGCAGTCACGCTTGCCAAAGGGAGGAAAAATATACCGCTGTATGATACAGTAAAAATCTCTGACTTCAGAAATCTGATTTCAGCTTTAATTTAATGACTCTTGGTTACATGAGACTAGCGGCTGGGAGGGCAAAGTGAGGGAAAGTACTGTATGTGCTGGCCAAGTGACAGCAATCCTATACAGTTTTTTTTTTTCTGTACTAGTGGTGTGTAGCTGTCATATTGAAGAGTAACTAAACCTCAAAGCCAGGTCTCTGTGAAGCCTGACCTCTGGTGGTGAAAGGTAGAGTGCCTGGTCTTTGGTGGCAGGTGATGTCAGCACCTATAGTGAGCAACAGGTAGTGACATCACCTGCCACCAAAGACCAGCCCTGCGTTCCAATACCCATACTACCACACTATTTAGTAGGGAGAAAAAAGAATTAGTATGTCCCAATACATAGTATGTCAGATGCAGTATGCCAAGAGTACCAGGATGTTCTACTACATCCAGTCAGTATGCAGTATGCATTTCAGCATGCTGCTCTGGCCATTCTGACCCACAATCCTTTGTGCAGCGGACCTTGCGTCGCACTGACTGAGTTGCATGCACAAACCACGCCCACATACGGACAACAAAACACACATATCACACAAAACTCGCTCAGTGACAGCAGAAGCGACAGGAAGACAGAAGATAAGACATATGACAGACGAAAGCGCAGTATGAAACAGCACCGGCATTCTGACAGCAACATTCAAATGTGGCGCTACGGACGGCGGCAGAAGTGAGCAAGAGGGTCGGACTTCAGGGATGATGTATGTAGTGTGTCCCAATAGTATGCATTCGCATGCATATTGCATACTAAACTACATACTTTGTAAGGGCAGCTGCAGTACATACTAAAAGAAACAAGTATACTGTAAGTATGTGATTTGGAACGCAGGGCAAGAGCTGCAGTGTGTACAACTTGAAGGAGACAAGGGACTGCAGCTCCATCCCAGAGCTGCACAAGGCCACATCTGAGCTGATGTGGCTCTGATCAAAGAACCATTACTGTTATATATGATCTCATCACAAGGCAACATGCCTATATTGTGATGTTTGACTTTTGAAGTACTTTGGCATATTTTGACCAAATTATACATGTAAATATTAGTTTTATTTAGTTGGATTTGTGTGACAGTAATGTACATGTATGAATGAAAGCATGACTCTAGATTTCTGCTCAGCTAAATATCAGTTATGTGGTTATTTTTGATTCCATGTGACCAAACTATTAGTCATTTGAGGGGATTCAGGGAAGGTTTGTAGCTACAATATGTAAGAAAAAGGAATGACACAGCACTTCTGTGGTTTGAGATTGTAACATGTTTAGCTTTTTGTATGTTTTCTCATGTAAAGTCTGTCCTCTACGGGTGAATATTTTACACATCTGTAGTTTTCAAAATAATTATTCAGATTTACATTTTATTCTTGAACTGTTATCCTTACCACAACTTTTTTGTTCATTTTATGTCATTATTTAGTTATTTATTTAATATTGTCTTGTTACATTTGCATTTATTTTTTTAAGAAGCAAACTTTACTGAGGGAGGAACTGTTTATCTAGGTAGTTTGATTTGAATAGTTAATTGTTGCTCTGCACTGTTGCATGTTCCAAATTGTGTAAACCAAAAGAAATTAAAGTGGTTAACTTGTTTACAGTAAATGCAGTGTCTGCTAGTTTATTTTGTTCCTTCTCAATAGACCACATTCAGTATGCCACTTACTGTGTAACTTTGAATATTAGAGCGCAAATTTACACCAGAACCCTCTTGTGAGTTTGCTACCTTTTAAGATTAAAAGCCATAGAAGAGTAAAAACATGGCAGGTTAAAACTGGTATGATGTAAGAAACACTGCACAACTAATAAAATTGATAATGAGTGTGTTAGATTTACAGCAGAGCATTGATAACAGTCAGTGATATTGGTGGTGCCGAGGGGCCCCCAAATCAAATTCTGCGTAGGGCCCCATGAAGGCTTGGGCCAGCTCTGAGCTGTCACATGTAGTTATTCCAGGTATGTGGGTTAAATGTGAGGACTTAATCTGTAATGTTTCTGTAACTCAAACTAAACACTGCAAAGCCAGGTCAGTTTTAACTAAGGCCTTGTTCAGACCGCCAGGCCAAATCTGTTTTTTTGTCCTGTCCAGATTGTATCCAGATTGATTTAGAAAGTCTGGACAGCAAACAAACACATGGAATGTGAATTTTGCAAATCAGATCCAAACCACATTTGGATGTGGCTTGAAATGTGATTCCAATCAGATGTGCAGAAGCGTCTCAGTCCAGAGACTCTGGATGCTCAAATAGGATTTCAAAGTGTCTGATACGTCACTCGCAACGTGACACACAATGGCATTGTCAAATCCAGAGAACGTCACTAGTGCATGTAGTTACTGACACGTACATTGTTACCATAGCAACCTATGCAGATAGGCCAGTGATGTCTGGACGCATAAATCCAATCTGATCACTTGCAAATGCAGTGCGGACAGTCTGTCTTAAAGATCTGATTTGAGAAAGAAACCTGACCTAAACCTAAATTTCATTTTTCAACAAGGCCTCATATCTTATTTTGTTAATGGAAGTGCGTACATCAGCCACTCTGAAATGCAGTAATATTAGATTTATTGCTAAACACTCTGAAAAACATTTATGCTAACCATTAGCCCGGTAATGTATATATGTTGGAGGATAAAAATGACTTTCTCCACACTACTAAAAGATAGCTCGCAAGTAATTTTGTGGCTAGCTTCTAACTTTCCTCTGCTCTCCTCTGTCACATGTTTCATGCACCTTTCAGGCCTCTGCCAGCCACTGAGGTAACCAGGACCAGCACAGAGAGCTTAGACCACACAGGAAAATACTGCTACTGTCCATTTCTGTATTCGATTTTCTGTAAAAATTCTGCTAAGTACCACTAAACTCTAACTTTATTATTATTATTAACTTAATTCAACACTTGAAGTGGATACTTTTCAGACTGTTAGCTGGGGGGAAGTCCACCTCAGTGGCAGGAGGCTAACAGTTAGCATTTGGAGCATCCAGCCAGTATCCAGCACTCAGTCACAATGAGAGGAAGATAGCACCACTACTGTCCTATAGAACAGCTAGGGGATAGTTTACCCATTTTTTCAAAATGCGTGAACTATCCCTTTAAGGATTAAGAGGAAGATTTTTTCTCTCCTCCTCAGGATGTCTGAAAGCTTCACAAACATTAGGAGAGTGAAATAATATCAAGTAGTTCAAAAAAGGTGGATTATTCCTTTAAAATAGAGTACAGTACACACTATTGCTGTATGCTTGCATTTCAGAAAGTGGTATATATTTGGAGTAATCTCTTCATTCTTCTTGTCAAAGTGTTTACAGCAGATCCTTGTGGATGTTTCTACTGTTTGATTAATGCCAGGGAAACTGATAATCTTTGAGCTTAGGTCATCTCAAGAATTTGCACATTCCTCTTGAAACTGCTCTTATCATGTTTACTTTCAGGAAGTTATTGCAGGTAGAGTGTGTGTGTGTGTCCCTGTACAAGCTTTTTTCATGCATTTCAACACACATATGTAACTCATAACTCGTAATGCTGCCTGTTAGTTTTGATTGTCAGTTTGCAGTGTCATGCGACTGATGAACAGCCTTGCTGGCAGGCTGCTGTGAATGCTCCCAGTGTTTGTCAAACTAAAGAACACAACGAGCAAAGAGCTGAGAACACCTGGGAAATTAGAGGGAGATCAAAGCTAATGAACATGCTGAGAACAACACACCTGTCTGCTGCAGCCTGCTCTGTGCAGCCTCATGGACAGCCTGCAGTGCTGTGTGCCGTGCACACACATTCGTTTAGGGCAAACCTTTTCTACCTGTGACCCACTTCCTCAGATAAGAGTGGGAATTTTATGAAAGCACAAACACATACTAAGACTTTTGGATTGAAGCTGTCAATACTCAATGCTTTGTGCCCATATTGAGTATAGCCTATCCCTTCTTAAAGGGATACTTCACCCATTAAAAAATAATAATAAAAAAACTATCCCTTTAAGGGATTCTATTGGCACCCAATGAAAACTGAGAGGGTACTCAATGACAGAGCGTCAGCGAATAACCTGTAATCACGTTTGATGTGAGCAGATCAGTTCAGTTATATAATGTGTCTCATCCTAATCTTTCAGTCATCAAGATTAGCTCAGTTGAATCATATCACATTCTGTATAATAAATCATATTTCTTTTAAATGCACCTCTTACTTTGAGGTTGCCTACTATCACTCAGCATGCAAAAGTGTTAACATGGAGCACCAGCACTGATGACCCACGACACATGGGTGATTTTGTTTCTTTGTTCTCCCTTAACCATTAACTGATTTTCCCTTAAATTTCCCCTTATGTAGCAACAAAGTTAGCAAAAAAAAAAAAAAAGTAAACAAACATTTTTTCCATCCTGGTGTGCAATGCCACATACATATTCTGCTGGTTGCAATACTTCACTGAAACCACTTCACTCTTATATTTAGTGACATATTCAAAGCCAAGATGCCATTGTTTTTATCAAATAGAAAATACCGACATGACTCGTGCATCCTTTTAGACACGTATCCCTGAAATTCAGCCAGACATATTTAGGATCCATGGAAACCTTGGGATCTCCACTAGAATTTCATCTACAGTTTTGTTGGTTTGAAAAAAGCAACATGCATTGTAATGATGAATCCACTTGTGTATGAAGTGTATGAAGAGGTGAACAGATACATTGACCAAGGGGATAAACTCCCAAAAACCTGGTGTACTTTTTTAGGTACACATGAATATACGATGGGTGTCTGATCACTTTTAGAAAAGCAAACCTATCTGCTTTTCAGCATGGTCTTCTTTTACATTAACGTTTAGTGCCATTGTCACGGAGCATACAGATCCCTTCTGTGTTGAAGCCACTGTCTTGGGCCCCAGGAAGTGGACCACAGCATCAATGACATCATCATGCCAGGCAAATCAGTCACCACCAAGGTCCTCTTTCATCTTCAGGAAGAGGTAGTAGTCAGAGGGAGAGGGAGCCAAATCAGGACAAGTAGGGAAGGTGTGTGACCAGTTTGAATCCACATTTGTGGATAGCAGCCATGTCCACATGTGGGCTGGAGCATTGTCCTGGAGAAAGAGCTCTCGTGCTATTGCTGTGTCAGGAGATCAGCATACTGTAGTTGTCCCTGTAGATAGTGTGACCCTTTTATAAGTAGTTCACTAGCAGGACTTCTGCATCCCAGAAAATGGTCATCACCTAGCCTGTGGATGGCCACTATCTTTGCTGGGATGCAGTCAACCTTGGTTTTTCCCTGCACATTTTAACTCAGCAGCCCACTTCTTTACCTGCTGTACAAAGGGCCATCCTCCCCTAGGGTGGCCAGCATGTCCTTTTTGACCTCCTTATGTGTTGTCTGTAACCTTGATACCAAAGTTACAGACAACTGCAAGATGGCTGGTGTTTTCCATTTTTTGTCAGGAACCACTGACAAATTGAAAACAACTCAGGTTAAAAACTTTTTGTCATATCATTCAACAAATTAAACTGCACGCATGAAAACTGCACGAAAACTGGACAACTCATCTCATAACTTATGCCACAAACTTATCAGTCCCTTGTGTATGTTTCCAGCTTTTCCATGTTGCCCTTAAAGCCAGATAATTACTGCGGGCTACCTGTGCCTTCCAAAGACGATTGATAATTAACATTAACCAGGGAACATGACAAATAAGCAGGTCACTATTTATATGTTGAGTTGACTGTGGCTAGGAGTGCAACATGCAACACCATGTGTATGCAGTGTGTGTGTGTGTGTGTGTGTGTGTGTGTGTTGGCAAGATAACCAAACACTGTGTGAGCACGGCCCTGGGGCATCACACATGCACACCTACACACACACACACACACACACACACACACACACCCAGTGCTTAATGAGTATTTTTCCACTCAACAACTGATTTCCCCCCCACTGGGTGTTTCCACTGGGTGATTCTTTCCACATACAGTGGATATAAAAAGTCTACACACCCCTGTTAAAATGCCAGGTTTTTGTCATGTAAAAAAATGAGACCAAGATAAATCATTGCAGAAATTTTTCCACCTTTAATGTGACCTATAACCTGTACAACTCAATCGAAAAACCAACAAAAATCTTTTACAGGCAGGAAATAAAAATAAAAAACTAAAATAATGTGGTTGCATAAATATGCACACCCTTAACTAATACTTTGTTGAAGCACCTTTT
>OMLB01061896.1:0-11841 GCA_900302555.1 Myripristis jacobus
CACACAACACTCAAGCCCTTATTATCATCTGGCTCTTAGTATTCTTTCCTGTGGAACAACAATCAGAGGCTTTTAGCGCAAAAGCTTTGGTGAATAATTCAGGGCTGATATTATTTGCTGTGGTTAGCAGAAACAAGACAGGCCACTAAATGACATAAATGGATTTCTTCCATGAGATCTAACAGGGAGGGGAGGAGTGGGGTGGTGGTGGTTGTGGCGATACTGTACGGCCAGAGTGGTGAGGGGAGGGAAGGGATGCACTCTCTCATTCACTAATTGGTTTAGACATTTCCCAGTTAGACACTCCCAGTTTGGGTGGACCCGCTTCATCGCTGGCTGCAGTGTGTGTTTATAAGAGCTGACTGGAGCCCCGCAACCTTGCTCATGAGCCGACCCCCAAGAAATCGGGTGAGTTTGAGGAGAGATTTGCGTCCATGACCGTTACACGAGCGTGTGTGTATGCTTTGTGTATGAGGAGCTGGCAGAATTATGATGGGTTATATGTGGATGTGTGTACAGTATGTGGTATGCAGCGGGTGCATGCTGCCAAGCTTGGAATCTCCCTTTTTATCCATCTGTCTTGAAATAGGGAAATCCAGCGGTTTGGACTTGAACTTTTATTCAGGCAACCCAAGTCTTGTGTCCTGACTGGGTCTAGACTTTGGACCAGTCCTCATCCCATGTTAGGATCTCGACCACTAGGACTATATATAAAAACAAGGTTTGTGAGATTTAATGTTTACAGTGAGGTTTTTGTGACCATTCAAAAAGATATTTGAGATTTCATATCTGTGTTACTGTAGCTCCCTGTGAGCTGGTTTGGAGAGAACCGAGGAAAGTGCTGTTCCAGCATTGTATCGATCAGTGGACTTTTAAAGGATCAATGCAGCTTAGACCTTATGATGTAATTTAAATCTGCAGGGAAGTGTGTCTTTTTTTAGCCACAGGTGGTGGCGATGAAGGGACAGTGAATGAACAAGGTGACCAAACAGATGAGTGGGAGAAAAACTGCAGTCTGAATAATTGAATCAGGTTTTTGTTGAATTATTTATTTACACTGGATTTACAGAATGGCTAAATTTATCCTAAAGTCAATTCAGTTTGACCCATCAAGCATTATTTCAATGAATATTTTGGCTGGAATCCTGTTATCTCAAATTCATGAACATTGTGTTGTAGTGTGCTGTCTTATTACAGAGACATACAGTAATCCTGGTATGATAATCCTTGTATCCAATTTATCATTTTTTTCCATCTCTTAGATGCAGGGTTTTATCAGTACCCACAGCTGTCAGTATACCATAAGTGTGGGATAGGCTAAAGTCTTGTGGGGAAGAACCTGACACTATATTTCCTAACTGATATTCAGGGGTAAATATTTTTAAGTTGATATTTGTGCTGTAGCTCAGCCTGTATTGATATACAAAATGCAAATATTCTACATTGTCTTCTCCAGCAAAGAGATTTTGTATGTAATACTCCCTAATGCATTAGGTGTGTTGTGGTAGTAGAGTTGGCTCAGTGCTGCCCTCTAAAGGGAAAAATGAATGCAACACTGTCTGCCTCAAGTTTTTCATTCATCCAGTCCATCAATCGAAAATTTATTTCTAAACAAGTGGGAAATGGAGCTGATGTAGAAGTGAAGAAATCAAAATCTTTTTTTCTGAAAATGATCAACACAACCACTGTTGGCTCTGTCTTGCTCTGCCTGTCTATATTTGGAAGTCCAGTGAGCCTGTATGGGTCCCAATGTAATACAGGTGTTGGCTCTGTCTCAGAAAGTTTGTGTCTTGGATCTTTCTCTCCATCCAGTCCAAATCAGAAATGAGACCAGGAATGGTTTCCTCTGCCCGTTGCTTGGTGCATGTTTGAATGCCTCTTCTCTGTCTGCAGATAGCATGTGCCCTCTCTGTGGTCTTGCTCCTTAATCACCAGCTAGTCACCTGAATGCTCCCTATCAGTGTAACCCTGCCATTGTGTGCTTGTCAGGGGAGGGTGGTGCTGGGCTGTGTTGGCCGACTCTGATTACAGGATGCATGGCTGTGTGCTGCCCCGAGCAGAGGAGCTCTTTTTTATGGGAGCAGGTGCTATTTAAGGAGGTGGCTGTGCCCTGCTGGCTCCTCGCTCGGTCCGTGGCCCCACTTTTTTCTGGTCTGCACTGCACGCGTTGCCGCAGCATCAACATCAGGAGGAGGAGGTGGAGAAGGAGGGGGGGTTATGTTTGCAGGAGGGTACGCCAGTGGCCCCCGTGGGGCTATTGGCAGGCGCAAGTCCAGTTACTGTCCTCCTGAAAACCTGCAGATCCCCAAACCGGCAGCGCCGGGCAGTGGTGTTCGGAAGAGCAGCAGCAGTGGCAGCGGCAAGATGCTGTCTATGTCGTACAGCGAGAGCATCCGAAGCGGGATCAACCGCTACCACTCGGACCAAGGACTGAATCAGCCTCGGCCCACTGACCAGGCTGAGCTGCAGAGACTCCGTGAGCAGAGAGTTGCCGCTCAGATCAAGAACATGGAGGACTTCCTTAAGATGAATGGTCTGGCCCTGGAGGAGTGTGTGTCCTATCAGACAGGCATGAAATACAGGTAAGAGGAGGGCAGAGCTCGACTTAGATGCCCTGGAGAGCCAGACGCTCAGAAAAGGTGAGAGTGGCTCTTGGGAGTCAGAGGTAACGTGCTGCTGGTCTCCTGCTGGGGGGGCAGGCATGCAGGTGGAGCACCTCAGATAAAGGCAGCTTCTTCATTTGGGTTTCTAGGTGTTTCTCACAAGAACGACATACCCCATCCCTCAAAAATAATTCTCATCTTGCTGCTGATTTCAGTTAGGTGACCGAAGTCCGTCAGAAAGCTTGTGTCTCTGTCTCTTCTTTGTTAATATCAGTAGATTCTTGCTGTGTCCTCTGGTCACACTGCTCTCATGCAAAGGTAGTGGCTCAGGTTTTATTTTAATCATCTAGGTCGGCAGCATATTTGCCCAACTAGATGGGAAGGACAGACTGTTCCATAAGGATTTACCTGGCCCCTTAAAATTTCACTCAAACTTTCTTCTCCTTTTCCCCTTGATCAGACTTAGATATTCTCCCTCTCTCATTGGTCATGCTTTCCCTTTAGTGTATAGAAAGCTCTGCAGTACAAAGCCACACAGTACTGACTACTTTGTGCATGTTCAGAGGTAAAAGCTCATGATTAGGATTCAGTGTCACCAAAGATGATACTTCCAAATGAGGAATTTTGTGGGATGAGCTGAAACTTGAAACATTTTTCTCTTACTGCTGTTGTGTCGTGTTCTCTTACTGCAGACTTGTGTTGTGCTGTGCTCTTGTCATGTTAAATGCAGTTCTGAGACATAGATATATTTCAAACTTCAATAAAACTCAACATATTTCTGGAAGCTATTCAACCTGATCACTGGTGCAGAGTGTGGCAATAGTAGCATCATATGTGTGCTGTCACCATTATAAAAGGAAAGTAGACGGGGCTACTTAACGGACTGGTGATACTGAAAGGGCCGAGCTTGTGGAGCAGGCTTAGCGGCTGTTGTGTTGACTAATATGGCCTGTTAAACTGATGTTGTTATTGTTGTAGACTTGGATAGCTTTCCTCACACACGTGCTTGGCTGCTGTTGTTTTCGACTGAGACCAGTGACTAGAACGCAAGTATGGCTGACTGCTGTTACCAGGGCCAGGGGTGACAACGTTCTGCTGTCTTCTACAGGCAGTGTTACATGTCACCAACACTGGCATGGTACCTTGCCAGTGTTGCCTCCCTGTACAGTAAAGCTCAGTCACTGGCCTGTGACAGCCTCCGCTACAGCTTTGTGATCATGCATGTTGAAACGGAGTTTCATGTTGCAAGAAGCATTTAAGGTTCTTCTCTCACAAACTTCAGAGACTTTACTGCTCTCATACTTGAAACTGGTTCTGTTGCACAACTGTTAAGTGGGTGCACAACCTTTTCTCTCATCTAAATAGTTTTTCTGTTCTCACTATAGTAAATTGCTGGGATACCCTAGGATAATAAATCTAATTTTGATTCATACTACCTGTGTGTGGTGTTTTATTTAACCAATGGTATTGGTTTTCCAGAAAAAGTATTAGCTCATCTGTTGAATGATAACCCAGCAGGATCTGCTGGCACTTGTATCCTGATAACCCGCCATTCTGTAATTAGTGCTGCAATTGGGTCAGCAGGTACATGCAACCTCTGACTGAAACTCATCATTATTTCAGGTCTGTGGGCAGGATGGCGGGCAGTATTGCCACTAAGCTTCCTTTAATCATGCCTTACAATACAATCACCGTTTGCAACAGACACGGGCAAGTTTAGGCTTTAGTCGAGCTATCAGTTGGCAACCCTCACTGGCTTTGGCTATCAGGCATTTGTCTCCTCATCTTTGTGTGTGTGCAGAGCTGCTTCTTAGAGGGATGTGAGCAGTGTACTCATTCGCTCTCTTTCTCCCTCTTTCTCTCTTGCCCTTTGCTTCTCTCTCCTGCACACACACAGTACAGTTGCACATGCATTTTTTTTTGTCTTGTTTTGGCAAATATCCACACAGGCCATGCATGTGGGGATAAAGCAAGCCAAGGAATTAAAGCAGTCATTGTCAGTCAGTTTACACTGCTGTCAGTGAAGTAGCATGGGATTCCTTTGTGTTGTTTCTAAATGATCTTAAATGATGAGCGGTCTCTTATCTTTCGCAAATACTCATCATTGTAAATGACTGGGTCCTAAGTCACCTTCATTTCAGGAATATTCAATACTGATCATGTGATCTGAAGTTTGTAAATGTTTTGTAATTCAAGTTGAGTAAAAGGATTACACTATTTCCATCATGTCGTCCTTGAAACAAAATACTAGCACTCAGCAGGCTCATTTGGATTCTAGAAAACTTTCCCTAGTGTCCATGTCCTCAGACTGAAAGAGACAAGCAACGGGTGAAGGAGCCAGACAGGAAGTCTGGTGTCTCCTGTCAGGGGTCTGTGGAGGTTGACTGGGGGAGTATAGATTTCTCTAATGATTTTACAGTAATGGACATGGTAATGACCTCAACTTAGTCCTTTGTATATGCAAACCTAAGTGTTACCATAACCTTTCCAAGATATAAATAAGTCTTTCCTGCTCTCGGTGGAAACTGAAATTTACATTTGCACATATCACACCTTATATGTTTTAAACAGAAAATGTAACGAAATGCACCTTACAGGCTGTATACTATAGCTTCCTTTCTACTCTGACAATAACAGCTGATTACCACTAGATGGTGCACATGTTCCACTCAACCAACTTAGCTGGTGCACAGTAGTGCACCCCCCAAACGTGTCTGAACTCAGTGAGTGCATCACTCACAGAGCTCTTACTCTGTTATTTGTAAGCGTTTAATTTAGTAATTTTTTTTGTCTGATTTCCTTAACATCTTGGCCAACTTAGGCTACAGCATTTATTTGTAGCTGTTCAAGGTTGCCTCTTTCTTAGTCTTGAGTCAGAAATGGGTTTTGAGTAAAACCTCAGGAAAGTGTACCTGGACTGAAGGTGGTAGTTTGGTTGAATGGACAATGGAGCTTTATTTTAAATTCTGTTGCATCAATTTCAAAATGACATTTGAATATACAGGATGCCTTAAACATAATGATTAGCATTCCCTCTTGTCTTTATCTGTCTGTCTCTTTGTCCATCTCTCTCTCTCTCCCTCCCTTCTTTGAAAAATGCACACACACACACACACACACACACACACACACACACACACACACACACACACACACAACTTATGGTCAAGAAAGATTGACTGACCTACTGTAAACCACACATAAGCTATAAAAGTGCATGAGGACCTCGTCATTTTATTATAATGGCATTTAATTTCAACTGCACTGCCAGCTGTGTGTCAAGTTGGGACTTTTTTCCTCCACAGCCGTTTTTTACTCAAGGCCTAATTTTAGCACCAGACTACACTTCATGGCTGCAGCTGGCTACAGCTTAACCTGTTCATCAGCCGTTTTGCCTGATCCCGCCAGTGAACAGCAGTGCTACAATGATCAGAGCAGTGGAAGTGGCCAGGCTGTAGTTTTCTCACAGGAGTGGGAGATGATGTTTAGGTATTTGGAATGTTGGAGTGATTTGGTTTCCTGTGGTGACCTCTCTAATTCCTCTCTGAGCGATCTCTGGCTGGCCCAGGCTGACAGCCTGTCAGAATGTTCTAGTCAGAAGTGGAGTGTGGGCACAAGGGGCGAGAGTTTCCAGAGATCTTACAATTAAGTTTAGTTTTGGTTGTTGGGGTTGCTGTCTCATTTTATCTACATGTGACGATGCCCAGTGTCCTCCATAGTCACCATTTGCGGCTTGGTACATTGTTCTTCAGACACCTCAGTGCGCACGCTTAAGGCGAACTAACTAGAACATAATGTCCTGTTTATTGGTAAATGATGAGCATTACTGTTTCTTATTTCTGAAATGTTACCATTTACACTTGGTTGTGTCGTACTGCAGTTTATGCTTTCAAGTCAGTGATTACTTCAGTGTTGTAATAGTTTGTCTGGAACATCACTAGAGTTTACAGAAACCTGATGAATCCTTTGTGATTTAGCTGAGAATAGATAGAAATGTGCATTGGGGGTTGCCTTTGAACAGATGTAGTCACTGCTGTTTTTGTTTTGACAAGAATGCAAAAAAAAAATAAAATGAAAAATAAAACATCTTTCCAATGGAGGTTTTTTCCAAAGGCTATATTTTATTGACTCAGTGTCAGGAGCTGAAATAATGTAAAAAGCAAGAAAAGAACATTCATCAGAAGATGTGTGATTGCAGTTTTTTAAATGACTCATTTTCCCCCACATCCCTAGCAGCGTCCTGTCAGCGTGACTCAGCCCCAGCTTCTCTCTTGTTCCATTCCTAAACATTTAGGAAATCTGACAGGCTAGTCAGTTAAAAAGGGGTGGAGACTTTACGCCTGTCAGCGAGGCATCACGCCTACATTAAATATTGGCTCAGGGCGATACCCAAACTTTGGATGGATTTCTAAGCATGGTCCTTCATCTTGCATTAAATATGTTGTCTATCCATGTATTCGCATTCATTTGCATTTGTTTTTGTTCCACTCAAGAAAGTTGGAAGGACAAAGCAACAGTTCTGTTTTGTTTTTGGGACTGTCCAGTGATAGTGTAATTGGCCTAGAGATTAATGAGTCACTGAGCCAACACTGTCCCATTGCGTTTTAGCAGCCTTTGTAAATGTAAATTTGTCTATGGGTAAATTTCAAATGGTTGGAGCACTTCCTTCAATGCTACCTGGAAACAAATTAGGAACATTTTTATTGTGATCAGGAGTGATCAATCTAGTCGAGTTACGCCTATGTTGACATTTTCCTCTATCTTTCCATCTCTCTCCTCTACATTTATGCCTTCATGCAATAATTGCCTGTTTTCTGCATCTCTTAAAGTGTGTGTGTTTGTGGGGGACTGGGGGCTGTAGGGGCATTTCTCTTTACTGTATGAATACCGAGTTCTGACAGGAGGTAGTGGGGCCTTTCTGCCCTCGTCAGCCTCTTAGACTCTGAGGCTCGAAAACTGTGCCGTTATTGCTCTGCGTCCCATAAAAGTAGTTACTCAACAACACTCAGTACATATTTTACAAACTGTCAGGTTTTATTATTGAATAAAGCTGAAGTCTTGTTTCCCTAAAAGTTCTCTTTGGGCTGCAGAGTCAAGTTTGTTTCCATGCTTGATGGTACATTTGTCAGAAATCCTATGCTAAATTATTTTCTGTTGTTTTCTAAGTTATTATCATAATGATTTACAGTAATGGATCTGTAGGCCACCTTAAGCTAAGAGATGTATGTCTATACATCCAGTTAAGTGCTAGACTTCTGGTTGTAAATATGTAAGATGTGGCCTGCAAATAGCCAGAGTGATTCCCATTCACAAGGTTAATATAGCCTTGAAAGAGGACTTTGCACCAAAGCTTTTAATAGTGTTTCTGGGATGTCCTGCCATGGTCATTCTTGCAAATTTAATGCAGAGGGAAATTTCCTATTTGAAACACCTGACTGAACTTTTTAATGTGCAGCAAAGAGCCAGATCCTGGCTCTGTTTGATGTGCCTATCTTAGTGCTGTCATTAATGTTGCATGATGTACACAGACGATGCTAAAAGTGGTGGGCTGTTTGTGAAGTTAGTGTCCCATTGATTAAACTTGACACATTTCATTTGATTGTTTTGTCTCTGTCATTTCATGGTCCACTTTAGTCTCAGTTTTCCTCACCTGTCTCATCGCCCCCCATCTTTGATAGTGTGGATGGCATATCCCTCTTTTCTGCTCTACTTGATCCTTTTAAGGTTCCCAGTTTTGCTGTTTTTGCCTATGTATTATTGAGGCGCCCTGTTCTTAGAGACACTGTATCCACTCCGGCTGAAGCCACCTCTACAAGCCTTGCATAACTTGACCAAAAATGTGGCACAGAGTTGTGCCGCTGTCTGTGTCTCTGGTTCTTATGTAAGCTTAAACTTGCACCTTTCGTCCTGCTCCTCTGCCTTTTCATTTTTCCTTTTCCCGTGCCTTTAATGCCTCACCATCTCCCCTTTCCTCTCTTGGTTTCAGTTTATAAGGCATAAAATTTACTTGTTGTGTTGTCTGTTCCATGCTGCTTACTATATCTTTCCAGCCTTATCCTCAGTTATTTTGAGGTGTCATGTCATAGTGTTAATGAGGACTGGGACCTTTGGCAGGACCACCGGAGGAGGCTGGTAGAGCCACTGACACCCCTCTAAATGTCGAGGTCAGGGATTTACCATCTGCAGCCAGTAACTGTATAGCGGAGGGCCATCACTCCACGAGCACTAGTGATATGCCATCTAGGTTCTATATGTTCCACAGGTACATGTGACATTTCAAACATCTGCCCACACACAAACAAACACTTCCCTTCCAAAAAGACAACAGGGGGTTACCCAGTCAAGCAAAGCATCAGGCATCAAAACTGCTTTAGCTTAAGCTTAGCTTTAGTTTTATGTTCTGTGTAAACACTAGCAAAACACAAAATTTTAGGACATATGGAAAGAGCACCTCCAGAAGGAGTCTGACTCACTCTTTTTACTTGTGTATGCACTTTTTGCCATGTGTGTTTCTCAGGGGGGTTGCTGTATGGTCTGTTGAGGTGGTGCAGAGCCCTAAGAACCTGTCATGAAATAAATGCTGCGTTCGCTCATAAATCAGACAAGTCAGATAAGAATCCACCAACTGGAGGCTGATATGCTGTCACAGGAAGTCATATAACTGCAGTAACCAAGGCAGAGCATGAATTAAATAGTTTGTTAAGTGATTTTCTTTGTTGCAACAGCGCTATGTTACTGCAGCACTTAGTAAAACTCAGGTTTTTCAAAACAGGTTTTCAAAGGTGTATCTAAAGTCATGGTAGTCTGAGGCTATGTCCACGCTAAGCCTGATAAATTTGAAAATACATCATTTTTTTCCCTTATTTTGACCCTCTGTCCATTCTAAATTGGTGTAGAAAACATCTCAGGTGGGATCTCCTTGTCATGCCAGTATTTTTTCTCATCAGAGAATAAAACTTTCTTCCACCTTTCAATGTCCCATGTTTGGTGCTCTCGCGCAAACTCCAAACGGGCAATTTTGTGCTGTTGAAGGAGACGAGGCCTTTGAAGACATTTTTTGTTCTTAAAACCCTTCTCTCGCAGATGCCGTCTGATGGTTATGAAACTGCAGTTGGCACCAGTGACAAGCTTAATTTGGGCCGAGGATCGTCCCGTGTCTTGACGGACAGCCAATTGGATCCTCCGGCTCAGGGCCAGTGAAATTTTTTTGGTTCTACCACTTGACTTTTTTGTTCCATAACCCTCAGGATCTTTTAAGAAGTTTAAAATGACTGTCTTACTGCGTCCAACCTCAGCAGCAATGGCTGCGAGAGGCCTTGCTTATGCAGCTCAACAATCCGACCGCGTTCAAAGACAGAAAGCTTTTTTGCCTTTGCCATCAGGAGGTCATGACAGTGTGGATACCTGACAGAAAATGACACTGGACCCACATTTTTGCGAAGATTTGGGCTTTTAAAGGCTGTGGTCTTAAACTTTTGATCAGCTGATGAACATCCTATTTCAGTTTAATGGTTGTTTGTAATAAATTGCTTACTCAAATTTTTATTGGTCTCACTCCCATTTCTTCTTTTTGCATTTTGAAGCTCTACTTAGAACCTTCTTAAGATCCAACAGTGCAAAATGTAAATTCTTGCAATTTTTCAACTGGTCTTAAAATTTTGAGTGTATATACATAGATGTATGTGTATATACACTCACCTAAAGGATTATTAGGAACACCATATTAATACCGTGTTTGACCCCCTTTCGTCTTCAGAACTGCCTTAATTCTTAGTGGCATTGATTCAACAAGGTGCTGGAAGCATTCTTTAGAGATGTTGGCCCATATTGATAGGATAGCATCTTGCAGTTGATGGAGATTTGTGGGATGCACATCCAGGGCACGAAGCTCCTGTTCCACCACATCCCAAAGATGTTCTATTGGGTTGAGATCTGGTGACTGTGGGGGCCATTTTAGCACAGTGAACTCATTGTCGTGTTCAAGAAACCAATTTGAAATATATTTTCTTTGTGACATGGTGCATTATCCTACTGGAAGTAGCCATCAGAGGATGGGTACATGGTGGTCATAAAGGGATGGACATGGTCAGAAACAATGCTCAGGTAGGCTGTGGCATTTAAACGATGCCCAATTGGTACTAAGGGGCCTAAAGTGTGCCAAGAAAACATCCCCCATACCATTACACCACCACCAGCAGCCTGCACAGTGGTAGCAAGGCATGACAGATCCATGTTCTCATTCTGTTTACGCCAAATTCTGACTCTACCATCTGAATGTCTCAACAGAAAGAGACTCATCAGACCAGGCAACATTTTTCCAGTCTTCAACTGTCCAATTTTGGTGAGCTTGTGCAAATTGTAGCCTCATTTTCCTGTTTTTAGTGGAGATGAGCGGTACCTGGTGGGGTCTTCTGCTGGTGTAGCCCATCCGCCTCAAGGTTGTGCGTGTTGTGGCTTCACAAATACTTTGCTGCATACCTTGGTTGTAATGAGTGGTTGTTTAAGTCAAAGTTGATTGTCTATCAGCTTGAGTCAGTCGTCTCATTCTCCTCTGACCTCTAGCATCAACAAGGCATTTCCACCCACAGGACTGCCGCAGACTGGATGTTTTTCCTTTTTCAGACCATTCGTTGTAAACCCTAGAAATGGTTGTGCGTGAAAATCCCAGTAACTGAGCAGATTGTGAAATACTCAGACCAGCCCGTCTGGCACCAACAACCATGCCACGCTCAAAGTTGCTTAGATCACCTTTCTTTCCCATTCTGACATTCAGTTTGGAGTTGAGGAGATTGTCTTGACCAGGACCACACCCCTAAATGCATTGAAGCAGCTGCCCTGTGATTGGTTGATTAGATAATTGCATTACCGAGAAATTTAACAGGTGTTCCTAATTATCCTTTAGGTGAGTGTATTTTGGCTGCATGCAGCCAGAATAAAATACAAATAATAATGTACTTTGTGTATTCAACTAATGTACAGGGAGTGCAGAATTATTAGGCAAATGAGTATTTTGACCACATCATGCTCTTTATGCATGTTGTCTTACTCCAAGCATCTCTGTAATGAGAAGGGGTGTGGTCTAATGACATCAACACCCTATATCAGGTGTGCATAATTATTAGGCAACTTCCTTTCCTTTGGCAAAATGGGTCAGAAGAGGGACTTGACAGGCTCCGAAAAGTCAAAAATAGTGAGATATCTTGCAGAGGGATGCAGCACTCTTAAAATTGCCAAGCTT
>OMLB01061901.1:0-13340 GCA_900302555.1 Myripristis jacobus
AGTCAGGCACTGGCTCTGAACCAGCCCTGGAACCGCTTTGGTGGAAAAGGGGTAACAGATGTCATATAGTTTTGTGACATTGTTTATACTGAATGATATCTGCCTTCATAGACTCTGTGGAAGAATATCAAATTAGATTTGAAAAAAAGGAATGCAGAGGCCAGAAGAGAGAGATTTACTACTGGTGGTGGACCCCCACCAAGTAAAGACAAGACTAATGAATTGGCTGACTTGTTGACTGGAATAAGAGACCAGCAACCTCTGGATGGTATACCAGATGATGACCATTTGGACAGTGGACATGAAGAACTGAGCACACATTGAAGAGATGTGAAAAATCCTTGAATCATGTGTTGCTCTTTTCCAACGGGTAACAATGTTTGAAAACTCTAAATTGGGAGTGCATACAGCCTGAACATTGATGGAAAACCAGTTCTTACGGTTCCTGTACTCCTCAGCATCAGGAGTTGATGGACACTTGATTTCAACATGACATCCATCTATACAGCCAATCACTCCTGGGAAGTTTCCATATTCGTAGAATCGCACTTTATAGTTGGCTTGCTCAGCAGCATCAGGGAACTTAAACAGATTTCTCAGTTCACAAATGGCACTGCAGACATTGTGAACTATTCTACACACTGTTGCTTCACTGAAACCACACAAATCACCAGTTTCACAATGAAACGTTCCAGATGCCAAGAATCTCAAAGTGGTCAGAACTTGGAGAGAACTGGGTACAGGCCTTCCTCTTTGAGACATGGAGGAAAGTCTAGGCTCAAGTAATTATCTCCAGTACATCTTCTTTGTACATGTTTTCCTCATGGGGGCCCTCCACACGAGGAGCTATGTCTGGCCTGCCTGCGGGGGTGCCGTTCTGGGGGTTGTCCTGGTTGTCCTGGCCTGGATGGTTGGAGGCCCTGCTCCAGGGCCTTATGGCCATGGTGTGGGCTCCTGTCTGTCTGGGTCAGGGTGGTCTCTGTGGTGGTGCCCTCTGTAGTCGTGGGCTGGGACGCCTCTTGGTGTGGATGGTTCCCAAAGAATGAATGGTGTTTCCTCATCTGGTCCCTCAGTGCTCAGTCATATTTTATTTTATTTTATCTTTGGGTTGGGGTGTGGTGGGGTGTATGCCTGGGGTGTATGCATGGGTGGACTGGCCATCGGGCACACCGGGCATTTGCCACTGGGCAAATGCCCGGTGAAAGTTGTGCGTTGTGCCCGGAAAGTTGTGCGTTATCGAATGTGGTGGGCCGGTCTGGTCCAAAATGCCCGGGCCGATTTTTTGTCCCAGTCCGCCTCTGGGTGTATGCATGTGTGTAGTATGCTGTATTTGTGTGTGTGTGTGTGCGTGTGTGAGTGCGTATGAGGGGGTGGGGGATTGAGGGTGTATGTCTTTTAATGTAAAGCACTCTGTGTTGCATTTCTTTTATGTATGAAAGGTGCTATATAAATAAAGTTTGATTTGATTTTGATTTGATACAAAAGCGGTCTTGTAAAGTTATTTCATCAAACTGATTCAATGGATTACTCCAATCCACAAGTATTTGTCTGGCTGGCCTCTGTAGCGAATATTGGTCTTGATCTAGATATTCCAAATACTCCATGCTCCCAAACCATCTGTGTTCCCTTTCAACAGTACTAAGCCGAAGTTAAACCTGCCCCTTTGCAGGATTAATATAAACTTCAATTTAGTCCTAGAGTAAATTTAACCCTCTTGCAGTTGGCTTTGTTTAATCCAGAACAGACTAAATCTATGACTATTTTAAGATAAGTCTGTGCAAGTGACTTAAAGTTAAGCCAGCTCAAACCGCATTTTAGTCTGGGACTAGGCTTAAGCCTTGTCTGCGAAACCAGGCCATAATGGCATTTATCGTTTGTAATTCCCTGTAGGTTACCAGACGGCTGCGGGAAGTTGAGGATGAGCCATCATGTATGGTAGACCATCCTGGGTTGGAGCCTGTCTGCCTCATTGTGTACTCTGTGCAGAATGCCTGCTAAATATACAGAGCTGACTATGGTCCTTTACGGCTGAGAGGAATACACCAGTACGTTATGCTTTGCAAAATGTTATAGTTTGTATCTAAATCAAAGATCTTATGTAGCCTTGCTTTGCTTCAGTGGGCACAATCTTACAACTGTAATAACATGTGACAAATGTGAGTACCGTACAGTTAAATAAATTGATTTAGCTATTTTTTTTATTTGTATAGTTTTTCCATAAGCAGGTGGTGTGTAAATTATTTATGTATTCACAGGAGTCATTTCTGTAGACACTTTCAAGCATTTATTGACATCAAATAATTTACATTATTTAATAATACCAGTAATACCAGTGATAATCATAACACGGGGCCAGCCTAGCAGGCAATGCACATAAGCAAAAAAAAGTGTGACACACACAAAAAAAAAAAAATATTTGCAAGACTAAATATCCTGTCCAATTGTTTGGACAAATGCGCCCCAGGAAGCCCCAGCACCAGCTCACGAAGCTGGTGCTGGGGCGTCATTCTGGGTCGTCATTCCAGCTTGTGTGGTCCTTCGCATCCGCACAGAGTTTCCTGATGCTGAAGGCCACTACGTGGAATTTAAACTGGCCCTCGATTGAACAGGGACACATAGGTGGCAATGACCTCCTTGTCAGACCGCTCGAACTGTGCAGTTAGGTCCTCTGGAACGGGGATGGCCAATACTGCATCTGTGTATGGTGCTGGGTCCATGAAGACTTCTTCAAATATGAGGTCCATCATGTCAGCAACATACCCTGTTTTATAAAATACATGCACAAACACTTTGTTTACCTTTTTTTTTTCATGACTGAAAGTGTTCCTCTAAATACCTCCTGTGTGTTTTAGTTTTTACTGTTATTTTATGTTGAAATTCTTATAACATGTAAGAGCAATACCTACTACAACAGGCCCAAAACATATGTTTTGGTTGAAAAATAAAAAAAGAATGTAACACTTATGGAATGTTGGCTCTGTCTTTAGTGGTTTAGCTCTGCATTCTCCCTTCATGGCCTTTGGAAAGTGGACCTTGAAGAGGGGTACACCTTCATTTGTTTTGGCTTGTGGTCGGTCGGCGTTTTCATTATAATAAATGGCAGCCAGGTAGAGTCTAGAAGTACAGAAAAGAGAAAATCAAAGATGTTAATACTGACAGAAACTATATACTGAGCAGGGGAAGGGAGCGGTGGTAGCGAAAAACCATTGAATCTGAGAAATAAAACGTTATTTATGACGAGCCCAAACACCTACCCTTATCTCTGCAAAGCCTTTTTGTCTGAATGCAGCCTTATCAGCTTGATTTTGCAAACACAAACACCTCTCAGGTTAGCCTAGGCTACCATCAGGTTATTGAAATTAATATTAGCAGCTTGGTACTAACCAAATTTACACGATCATACCAAGCAGAAGAACTGCATGCAACCAGGGCCATTCGTTTTTCGGAAAAGTACCACAGGGGATATCTATCAAGCACTAACATGTGGTACTAACACACACTTTAGTGGCGACTGCGGACGTAGCGTCCATAACAACAACAGCTGAGAGTACGTTAACTACCCTGTGATACAACATGTTACACAGAAAGCACCGTGAAAAGTGACCACATGCATCCAAATTACAAATAACGCTGTGTGTATAAAGCTAGCTTCAAATTACATATATGTTCACACAGCTCTTCTCTTCAACATCCCCTGGTATTATTTACTGTTGCGACCTAATTAGGAAACTACAGTATGTTACCAACAGTAACTTACGTTAGCTGCCATGCTAAAACCACATTCAACAGGCTATCACGCTAGATAGGCTTATACAGTAAAGCAACATAAAGTGGTAAAACTTACAGCTCCCACGTTTGTAGTTGGGTCACGGACAGTTGGTACCGATCCCTGCTTTATCTTCAAATTCTTAGCGAATCCTGCTTTGTACTGGCCCTCGTTGAAAAAGCAGTCCGCATTGAAATGGTGAGCACACACATACAACATTTTAGGAATTGTTGTGTGTACATTTCCATCAAAAATAAAAAATAATCCTCTTGGTCTTCAAAACCTCAGACGAAGGAGGTAGAAATAGACTTGTGCTCGTTTGTGCAGCCAACAACAGAGCAGCTGCCGTGCTTTGCTCGTACCTTCGACATGATTGTTTTAGCGGAGCAGCGTTTGCAAGGGGAAAAAATGGCGCCTGCGAGGAAGTTTCTGAGGGCAGGGCAAACATTTATCTGGGGCGGTGGCACCAACCTGGAGGAGGAGTTATTTCCCTTATTGACGTCATGCAGGGAAAAGCTCCAAACGGCGTGTATGAGCGCACAGTTTCTGAAAGGTGGAGCAAGCAAGAGAGCGAGAGGATAAACTTTTTTCATTTCAGGGGGGTTTGTAGACAGTCTAGGGGACGCATATTACTGTTAGAAAACCACTCTAAAGTGAATTTTGCATAATATAGGACCTTTAAGTTCAAGCGTTGTCAACTTAACTATTCTACCACTGAGGAGGCCCTGGCCGTGCTAGTCTTTCAACATTTTGAAGTTGGTTCCAGTCCATCTCCACTGATTTCATGCACCTAGCTAGCCTACAACATTGAAATCAAGCATAAAAAAGCAACAGACAATGTTAGCCATAGGACACACCGTCCCATGGCTATGGTCCATAGCCTTTTGTGTACATTTAATTATATCTACTTTGGTGATTGTGGTCATACTGAGTAACCTGGCTACTCACTGTTTATCCCTAGTGTAAATTGAACTGGGCAATAGTGGAATTGTTTGTTCGTTTGTTTGTTTGCTTTTTTAATGCATTGAAAGTAATAGAGATGTTTATGTACTGTTAGCTTGTTCTGTTGGGGGTGAGGGGTTACAGCCACAGTGCTTTGTGTGTGTATGTGTGTGCGTGTGTGTGTGTGTATGTGTGTGTGTGTGATCAGTTGTACCTGCAACCACTCTGCAATCAGTTACTCATGCATAAAGACCTAGTGCAGCAGGCAGACTTTGCCAGCAGTCTATTCACATATCCTGTTGCTTTTTGCTTAAGCTTTGCTTTAAGCATGTTCTTTGTTATTTGCTTGAGCAAATAGTTGTGTACTGTATTCAATAGTCTGACTCCCTTTAGAAGGCATGATGCACTTTTCTGTTTAACTTAACTGTTTGATTTAAGGCTTGTTCTCTGGTTCAATTTAAACAGTAGGGCAGCCTTCTCTTCTTACATAAGCCTCAATTTCTGTTGTGTTTTGTTTATTTTTAGTGTTATACTTAATGGATTTTTGAGTTGGATTGTTTCTCAATTCCTACTTGTTATTTAGAGATCCATGTCTCCTTTTTCCCTGGGTGAATTTTTTGTTACCCTCCTGATCCCCTGGGCATTCTGGGATGGTTTGCAAGATGTTTTGTGTTGCCCTTTGATGTTACTTATTTACATTAATATGTTAGTCACATACTTTACTATGTAACCTCATGACAAACAAGCACCCCGCCTTACAGTTTTGCCCCTGGCTATTTTCAACGGTCTGGTAGATAAATGGATTTGCCCTGGTTTTCCTCCCAAAATATGTGTGGGAACTAAGTATAGAAGTAGTGGAACAGGTTTGGGCTACAGAAAAAGTAGTCATCATTATTAGTGTAAAATTCTCATACATTGGTAGACAATCTCAAAGTATAAATGAATGAAATGTACCAGTTAATAAAAATTACATCTTTGTGTTTACTTAAAGTTGATGATTGTTATTTCCTATTTTGTCTGTTTTTGTTACCTGTGAGCAAAGTGAAGTGAGAAGGGCTGGTGATGGTGATGAATGGTGGCGTGATGTAGGCTGCCCTCACCCCGTCTTGAGCCATCTTGTCCAGGTGAGGAGTTGCCACATCTCGGTCGTAGTCCCAGCGGAAGCCATCGAAGGAGATGAGCAGGAGCTTATTCCTGGGAGACCCAGTGAAGACCGGGCCCGGTCCAGAAACAGAGTCCTGCAACGGGGCAGCGGCAGAGGGAGAGCTGGCCAGGAGGCACAGGAGAACCAGACCCAGCAGCAGCATGATGTGGGATTCAGACCTAGCTGATTTAATTGAAAATCCACTGATTTCCAACTTTTTTCTCTCCTTTTTTTCTTCTGCTTTTTCTGTCAGCTTCTCTCTGCTTTAATCACCGCTGTTTTTATTTTGCTGAGTACAATCCTTAACCTCAGGAGGGAAGACCTTATTGCTACCCTCTCTTAACTGTCATGAAAAGCTTTCGCTGGCCTCATCCACAGTATGAGACAAATTATGTGAGGCAATATCACTTCTATCTCACAATCTCAGTGGATACACCCCTTATTAATGTTTGTACTTAATATGGGATAGTGGTCTGCTCTTATCTGTTCATAAACACAGCAGAGCTTTTATGCTTTTATAACCGCACCATATTGATTACATGGAGTGCTTTTGCGTGTGAGAGAGACAAAGTGTGTCGGGTCCTCTCTGATATTATTTTTTTATGTGGTGACTAAAAATTACTAATTAGTAATTACCAATATATTGGCTAGGCCTAATTTATTTTGTTTTGCTCATGCCTTACAGTTGGATTTTAATGAGATTTTGACAACTACCCTTCATGTTTATAATCTTGTTATGTTTTCAGCATATTTTAGTCGATATTTACGTTTTTTGTTCATTTTGTTGCCAATGCAATCGCACACAATCACAAGGCAATCCAACAAGGCAGTCCAATGCAATCATGGTCCTCTACCAATGGCCACTGAGCAGCTGTGTTGAGGCAGTTTGGGGTTAGGTGCCTCACTCAAAAGGCACTTTGACTGAGTGCTTCTTATTGTCTAGATTTTCCCCTCTAGTCATAAGTGCCCCTCTGTTATCCTTTTGGGAAGACGCATTTTGTTTGCTATAACTGTTTACTATTTACAGCAGAATTTAAATGATGCCACATGAAATTCCATCAAGAAAACTGGCACCAACCAAGACACTGTTTTCCCGCATTTACAGTGAACATACTGTCATTTCTTGTATGCGTTAGATGAAACAACATGTCATGAACCATCTCCACCTGCTAGTAGATGATGACACAATCCCTAGACAGTCCAAATTCTTGAAAGTTAGTTTGCCTCATGCCCCCTTTTTCACCCGCAGGATGTTTTGCATCATAACTGGGGAAAGAAAAAGAAACATGTAAGTAAAGATGTCAGAGAGAGAGAGAGAGAGAAAGGGAAAGGGAGAGAGAGATGGAGAAAGAGCAGATTGGGATTGACTGGTCAATAAATTGCCACATTTAGCCTTACAGAGACAATACAATCATTGATTTTAGAAAGTAATTCAATCAAATTTGTTAATACACTTGCATTTGTGGTACTTTTATGCAGGTTAACATATAAATGTGATGAATTTATTGGTGTGTAGAAATCATATCGCTTAATGTTACACATTATCATCAGCTTTGTTCCACATTAACACAGTTACTATTTTTGGCACTGTTTGGGACTAGAAAAACAAGACTCTGGGGAAGATGAAAGTCTACTTAGGGCTGTTAAGCCTAAGGGTAGCTCTGAGTAAAACTGTTTCATTATCCATTAATGAAAATGGATGATGATAGCTTGGCTGGAAAACAGAGAAAGTCGAAAAATATAATATCTTTTATGTTTCATATATCTGTACATAAAACACAAAATGCTGACAATGACATTACTGCATGCCACCTCTTCCCAGTCAATGCTGACAAACCTCTGACTGGATATTCCTCTCTGGAATGGCAGAGAGAGGCACAGGTGAGCTAAAGCTTTTGGACAAATTCTGCAAATGTCAGCAGAGAAGGTGTGATCACCAACCATGCTTCAGAGTGAAAATGCTGAATATGTACAAACATGAACCAGACAACCTTTTACCTACTGATAAGAAATGGTTTTATGGCTGCTAGATAATAATTTACTAATATATTTTTGCCAAGGTTATAATCTCTTGATTGCTATATTAGATTAAAATCATTTACCCAGACGATTTCACACACATTTCTCTAGAGTAGATTACCTTATCCTTTACATGATCAACTTATGTGCTAACTCAGTCTAAGGGCAGTCACTGTTACTGACAGTAAATGTGCTTTTCTGTCAAGTCATCAGTCTACATCCCTTAAAAGAATACACAATGTATAATGGAAGTGTGTCCCGTTGGTTAGTTTAGCTGTTAAGTGATAAGAGCATAGAGACCAAAATCATCCACATGTCCCTGGTTGATCACTGGCTAATAGACTCCATGCTAATACTTTGTACACCGTACCATGCCAACACCATGGTAAGCCAGCAGTATCATGACAAACTGAGAATTTGTAGCAGCTCCAAAGCTAAATGGATATGTGGTTAACTCTGGCAATTATTGTGAAATAAACTTCCAAATTAAACACAAAATACAACACAAAAAGATAACACTGTTTCAAACTATTGTCTCTGTCTCCCCTGGTGAAAGGAAGAATATACAATTCAAAAATACCCTTGAATCTCCTTTAAAGCAGCTCCAAAAAAACCCTGAAAAGCTCTATGAAAAACCCATGAATCTTGGGTTCATAGGATAAAAAACACTACAACTTTTAATTGCCTAAAAGGTCAGTCTTGTTAGTTTTTGTAATAGTTACATAGTATCACTCATCCTTGTGCATGCTTCACTAGCAAGAACCACACCATCAGCAAGAGGCATTTAAACAATTTATTAATTATTAATTTGTGATTGTGTGAGTCTTGAATTTGCTTGTAGTTTTTCCGGTAATGCCATGGCACTGCAGTTCTTCCGCAATGGCATGCTGGGAAACTTCGGTAAGGAATCTGCCATAACACCCAGGCACGACGAAGCCCCTTAGGACCCTATGTAGGAAGCAGAGAAGAACAGAGAAAGGGGGAGGAGCAGGAAGAGACGAGAGGAATTGGGCAGGAGGGAGAGGTGCAGAATACAAGAGCGAAAGAGTAGGAGAGGGTTAGGTAGGTATTTATAGGAGCGCTGGAAGGGATGGTGCTACTCCTGAAACTCTGCAAGAAAGTTTCAGTAAATTGCATGCAGCTCTGGAGCCAATGATCACCATAGGAGAGATGAGTGATTTTGGTGTCTATGTTCTCATTAAAGGCTAGGTTGACCAATAGATTAGTGGAGTATTCCTTTGACAATCATCATGCACTGTCTGCCTATTTAATAAATACTTTCCATTGCATTGTCAATATGTATTTGTCCTACTGTTCATCCCTAACAGTGTACTTTGCACTGCAGATGTTCACAGCAGGTATCTTACCGTCATGCTCCATGTCTTTCTGTGTGACCAGCATGTGTTTGGTGTTGTTGAAGTGTCCATCGTTGACCTCTGGGTTTATACCTAGTAGATGGCACATCAGTGGGTACACATTGACCGTCTCAAAAGGCCCCACCTCCAGGTTTTTCTGGAAGTCAGGCCCCACTGCCCTGAAGAAAGGCTTCATGTCCATCACTTGATTGTCAAAACCATGCTCTCCTTTGTTGAACTGCAGTGGGTAAAACTGTACATGAAGAGAAATATGCAGAATTGTGTGTAGGGTTAGGGATATTAGTTGTGATGGATATGATATTTTATTAAATATTTAAGGTAGAACTGGTCAGTTGTACACATGTTGTATAATGTGTTACTGTGATGACATTTAATATGAAAGAACTGAATAGACATATTGGAGGTCCACAACCTGGTGATGGTGTTGCCTAAGAGTGTTTCTTGTGATTGGCCGTCTCAACAGTATTGGGTCATTTCTGTGCTGTTTTTCACTCGAAACTGATTATGTTGTAATGCAGACAAACTTAATTAAATGACTTCTGGAATTATCATAGCAGGCATCTTACAATGATGCTCTCTTCTTGCTGTGAGAAAGCAATGCAATCACAAGAAAATGTTTTCCATATGTAAAATCACACATTGTGTGAAGTGTCTAAATCATTCATTTTGTGCCACCTGGACTACTGTATAACAGTATGGTCATCTGCATCCAAAACAAACCTTGCAAAATTACAAGTTGTACAAAACAGGGCTGCTGGACTCGCTTTAGGGCTGCTCTGCTCTGTAGAACTGATAAGTTGCACTCCAGCCTCTCATGGCCGAGAAAAGGATTTCCTCAGCAATGGCCACATTCTCCAGCTGCGCCTTTAACTCAAAGATGCCAACATTTCTATTTGACCAGATAGTTTACTACAATAGCACACATCACCACAACACCAGAATTGCTGGTAATGGTCATATTGTGGCACCTCACCCTAAGGACTAAGTCGTTTGAAAAAAAAAAAAAAAAAAAAGACAGACTGAATAGTAGCAGGTATAATGGCTGTGCTAGTGTTCAATATTCGTGTTTGGCTTCATCTAAGTTGTATAACTCTCATTCTTTTTAATCATCATATATAGGCGATGTTATGATAGGCTTTTGGGGGTGGAATGTGTTGTAGTAAGTGCTTGGGGAGATCACTGATTAGGACATTTAAGGGGCGTGGTTTTGGTTGGCACGTAACCTCAGCCGGGCTTGATTAGCGGATGAGCTACAGGTGCGCAGAGGCCATGCGGTCTCCTGCAGGGACGCTACCCATTCTTCACCCATTTTCCACACCACCACCAAAGGTGCACTTTTGTTTTTAACACCTTTTAAAATTGTAAGCCGAAAGGAAGCAGTGCGGGCTGGCGAGGCAGATAGCCGGGCGACAAAAGGACACTGGCGGACTGAGCTGGCCATGCCGCACCCGGACCTTTGAGAGTTGGCAATCTGGCTGGGGTGAGGAATCCATCAAAGCCCACCGACCCCTTTTTCTTGGTTAGGTAAGATACACTCACCCAGGAAAGCCCAGGTCACACCCTCACGTCTATCGCAACACGCAGGGAAAGGGAAGACCCAAGGTAAATGTTAGGTACTGTGCTAGCTTTAGTGGGGGGTTGGGGAAGAGCGAGCCTAGGCTAGGGCAGGACCGTAATAGCGGTGAACGAAGGCTGAAGGCTCTCTCTGTTGCTTCTGTTGCAGCCCTGATGGCTATTTTCTTCATCAGCCAGCTCATGCCCAGTCAGGTGTAAGTTTGGAAGAGAGACAGGCCAGCTAGTCCTCTGCAGCCTACTTCTGCTGGATGGCAGCCTGATCTCCAACCCTGCCTCTGGCATTCCTCCACAAGTCCCTGGTATTTGGCAAGCTTCCTTTCAGATGCCTCTTCCAAGCAGTCTTCCCAGGGCACAGTCAGTTCTATCAGGGCAAGTTGTTTAGTGGCCTCTGACAGAATGACGATGTCAGGTCGCAGAGATTTCACTGTGATATTTATCAGGAACTTGAGTTGCCTGCCTCAACCATCAGATACCTGCTCGATGGTGAGTAGACCTTCAGCAGCTCCTGGTTGTGGTCTGGGCTGCTTTCCTGCCTTGATGAAAGATGTACTTTTTGGAGGGGCAGTGCCATCTGCTGTTTGTTATGGCTGTGGAGACACTTTTGGCCACCACCTTCAGCACATGGTCATGTTGTCAGTGGTTAGAGACCAACCCCCAGGGTCTTCGGGCAGCTGCTCATTTGGTCGTCTATATATTAATTTTTAATTAGTATTCCACTGCAATGAATATACTGTTTTGAATTGTAAATGAATGTACATGAATGAATTGTATGTAATTTGATTGTATTTTTTTTTTAAATCTCAGATCAATGTAAGCTTTGCATTTTTGTATGAATCTATACTGATGCTATTTCATATGTATTAATGCTGTTAATTTTCATCATGTTATGTGTTATGTAATGTATGTCAGGTGTAGACCCCAGGATTGCCATGACATTAGCTAATGTCAGCCTGTGAGCTGTCTTAACATGCTGACAAGTCACACTGTCCTATTATCCTAAAACAGTTGATTTGCCTGCGTTTTGTGAATTTAGCAAGCTGGATAATTAGCTACTTCATGAAGTCCAAGAACAAGAGTTTGTTCACTCATTTGACTATTTTCAAACCACAATGTTAGCGTACAGACTAGCACTAAAGGCAAGACAACTTTTTGTCACAGCAAACTAAAACTGGAAACAAATCATCCATGAAAAAGTATCCACTTTTCCATATAGCATCCCTGAATTAACCGAAACCCACACCACAACAGTCCTTTTCATGTATTTCTCTATTACTCGACTGGATGTTAAATATTTGCTTGCTGTTTAGATTTGTGCATAACCACCTCTCCACCTGACACCCATGCTGGTGCCAGCTGTAGTTGAAGAATTGGCCTTTATGTGCAATTTCTTACCCCATTGATAACGTAACCAGGATCAGCAAAGAGGATGATTGGCAGGAGGCGAGGATGGTTACTGTAGTGCAGTCTTGCTGGCATCTCCTCCTTCTTATACACATGGAGGTGAGGGTGGGCCCCTTTCAGAGCCTGGTACACCTTCTCCAACTTCCCCTCTTTAGGAAGCAGCATCCCAGTGGGACCATAATCCACAAGATGGAACTCAATATCGCTGAATCTGAAGCCAGGGATCTTGCGGAGGATGATTTCATCAATCAGTCCATCTCGGAACACTGTGGTCATCCCATGGTCGGCAGTGATGATAATGTTGAGTCGGTCAGTGAGGCCGTGTTCTTGGATTTTGTCCCGGATGTAGCCCACAGTGCGGTCCACTTGTTTGACCATGTCCTGGCGTTCTGGGGAATCTGGTCCATATTTATGCCCAACAATGTCTGGTTCTCCAAAGTACAGGGAGACAAAGTCCAGGTCCTGTTGATGGAACCACTCTCCAATCACCTTGTCTATGTCCAGCCTCCACTCTGTCTCATTGGAATAATCGTAGAAACGAGGCTCCACTTGCCTCACTGCCACAGTTTCTCCTTGGTAGGTGGCTGCAGTGCCAGGGAAGTGGAGGGAGCCCGTCTTCAGACCCTGGGAGAGAATGAAGCATTGCACAATTGAATTCTTTCAAAAATGCTCTCAGCCTTTTCTATCTTTGATCGATAGTTGTAATAGAAAATGTTGACTGAATATACAGTACAGGCCAAAAGTTTGGACACACCTTCTTATTCAATGCGTTTTCTTTATTTTCATGACTATTTACATTGTAGATTCTCACTGAAGGCATCAAAACTATGAATGAACACATGTGGAGTTATGTACTTAACAAAAAAAGGTGAAATAACTGAAAACATGTTTTATATTCTAGTTTCTTCAAAATAGCCACCCTTTGCTCTGATTACTGCTTTGCACACTCTTGGCATTCTCTCCATGAGCTTCAAGAGGTAGTCACCTGAAATGGTTTTCACTTCACAGGTGTGCCTTATCAGGGTTAATTCGTGGAATTTCTTGCTTTATCAATGGGGTTGGGACCATCAGTTGTGTTGTGCAGAAGTCAGGTTACTACAAAGCCGACAGCCCTATT
>OMLB01061903.1:0-11055 GCA_900302555.1 Myripristis jacobus
GAAACACACACATAAGGCTTAATTCTGAACCAGTTACACACAGCTGTATTTAACTTAAAACACTTTTAGCAGTTCTACCTCTCAGTGATTCGCCTACTGTAAGTGAAGTACACAGAGAAAGTGCAAATATACAATGTGGTAAAATTCACAAAACACAAGATCAATAATGCAGCCTATTGAAAATATGATTTATTTCTCTTCATATACTCAAAATCAGTCAACATGGACAATCACAACAAAACATGTCCCAAGATTTTTGCTACCATAGTAGCGTAACTGTAAGCCCAGAAAATTGTACTAAGTACAGGTTACAAGTACTGTAAAGTAAAAGTAAAAGTAAAAGTAAAAATACTACACATCGCTTTGCTGAGCTGGATCTGGCCAGAGAATTTCATCAACATCACAAGCAACATCCTCACTGGCAAGACGACGTGGAAAGAACCGTCTTGAATGACGGATCCATCCTCGCACAGCTGTGGCGTCTATGTGGTCACAAGCCTCCTCCCTGGCCTGAATGAGGGGTACCTGAGATCATAAACCTTCCACCGCCACGCTGGGAAAAGCTCTTCCGTGGGGTTTAGAAATGGAGAATATGGTGGAAGGTACAGTACTGTAAACTGTGGATGCTGTTGAAACCAGTTGTGGACCAGAGCAGAGCGCTGGAATGACTCATTGTCCCAGGTGACAATGTATTGCATCTGGTGCATTTGGTTTGTGACGAGGTTGTGCATTTGGTCCAAAAATGTGAGAATATGATCTGTGTATGATCTGTGATTGGTGTGTCTACAATTGAGCAGTCGTATGTTTGCACAGAAAATGTTCAGACATAACCAGCTGATGTTTAACCAGCAGGTGTGTGTTGTGTGTGTGTTGTGTGTGGTCTAGGTATTGCTAATGTTGTGGGGACATAAATCTGTTTACACAGTCATGCTGTGGGGACTCGCCTCCCTTATGGGGACAAAAAGCAAGTCCCCTTAGTGAAAATCATTAATTTTAGGGTGAAGACTTGATTTAAAGGTAAGATAACTTTAGGGTTAGGTTAGGGTTAGGGTTAGGGTTAGGGTTAGGGTTAGCAAATGTGTTGTGTGTGTGGTCAGTGTGTGTGTGTGTGTGTGTGTGTGTGTGTAGGGTTGCATATGTGTTGTGTGTGTGGTCTGCGTGTGTGTGTGTGTGTGTGTGTGTGTGCGTGTAGGGTCAGCAGAATGAGAATCAAATGAGATCTTAGACTGTTTGGCAGGAATGGTGCAGGAGGCAATTACAAATGACGTCAAAGCCAGTGAGCACTTTTCAGTTATAGCTGATGAGACTAAAGATGTGAGCAAAAAGGAGCAGATGGCCATTGTTGTAAGGTACTATTATGATGATGTGGTACGGGAGAGCTTCCTTGAGTACCGGCATGCAGAACACTTAGATGCAGGTAATTTAACCAATAAAATAATTTCCTGCTTGGAGAAACATGGGCTGGAATACAAAGAGAATCTGTTGGGTCAAGGATATGATGGCTGTGCTGTGATGGGTGGAAAGTGTTCTGGAGTCCAAGCTAGAGTGAAGCAAGAAGCCAAGTATGCATTCTATGTCCACTGCAGTGCACACTGTTTGAACCTTGTTCTTGTGGGTTGTGTGAAGAAGGTCCCTGAAGTGGGATGTTTTTTTCTCTTTGCTGGAAAAGCTTTATGTATTCATGTCAAGCTAGCTTGTAGTACAAAACGAAATGTTCAGTGGCCCACCACGTGAGCTACAAAGACTTAGCGACACTAGATGCCCATCTAGTGTCGCTGCCGCTATTTTGCCTGTCGAAATCTTATGGAGAGGTTGCCTGCTGTTATAAGAGTGCTTGAAGAAATCTCGGATGAGTGCCATAGTGTTGTCACATCCTCACTTGGACAGAGAACCCAAGTAGACAGTAAAGATGCTTTTAGGGTAAACATATTCCATCCCATCATAGACTCCCTGATTGGTGAGATGGAGAGACGTTCCTCAAAGCCCAACTGTAACATAATGAAGGGGATACAGGCTCTAGACCCATCAAGCAGGAACTTCTTGAAGGAAGAACTAGTGTTGCTATTGGCAGAGGCATATGGATCAGATTTACAAGACCTGAAGAATGAGCTAAATCAGGCGAGAAGATTTTTTGAAAGAAACAGAACAAATGGAAAAGAGACACCCACCACTTTGATGGACTTGGTCAAGTTTCTGGATCCTTTTAAGGAGGTCCTGTTTGAACTTTTTTGGTTGTGTAAAATAGCCGCTGTTTTGCCAGTGAGCAGTGCTGGGTGTGAGCGCAGCTTCTCAACCCTGAAGCTTGTAAAAACTCACCTACAGTCAACAATGGCGGGTGAGCGGTTGTCAAACTTAGCTGTGCTCAGAATTGTTAGGAATGTGCAAAGGCACTGGACCTAAATATGTTTGTAAAACTGTTTGCTGCACAGCATAATAATCGTCGCCTACTTTAAATGATCACAATCAGAGAGTAACCTTTCATGCTGTTAATGGTCATTTTCATGACCATTTTATGACCATCAACATTTTTGTGATTTGTGATTTATGAAGGGATCTTCTCCAGTATGAACAGGAGGAATGATTATGGTGATGTACATTTGAGCATTTGACTGTTGTTGTTTTTTTTGTTTGTTTGTTTGTTTTAAAGTGTTTTTTTTGGGTGTCACTTGACTGTTTTTAAGACGGAGTTGAAAAATTGTGAACCTGCCCTTTAAAGGAATACTCCACCCAAAAAAGATCCTAATTGTCTGTTTTTATTTCATTAGTTAGGTTAGGCTGTTTTGTGTCAGTTGATTTTACACTGTCATATTTGATTCACATGCATAAAAATCACCAATGAATGCAGAAAATTAGATCTCTGAATTTGAAATGTGTTTGGGGGGAGAGAACCTCTGCCCCCCCCCAGCCAGAACGTCATGCCACCCTTTCGCCACCCCAGGTAAAACTTGCTAGAACCGCCACTGCCCAGTACAGGGAACATTATGACACTGATATCATGTCTGCAGTTTTTCATTCAGAGATGCTGGATGAGCAGATCAAAGCAGGTTCAGAAACAGATTTGTGTCAATTTGATATTTGAAGAGCTTCATTCCAAAATGAGATATCTACCATCTGACAAAATGAACACCTACTCTCTTAAATTGGCTGTTGGTATAAAACTTGTGCAAATAAGTTTTAAAATAAAGCATATCTCTCTTCAGAACCACAAACCTGTTTGAATTTATTAATTCCAGAGACAACTACAGTCACAGGTTGGCTGTTTTTCTAGAAAGGTGAGCCCACAAGAAACTTTCTAAAATGTCACATTTAGCCCTCTGTAGAACTGATTGGAAGTGCTTGAAAAACAATTATAAATCCATAAATCTTAAATTTGCTCTGCTGTCTTTCAGCTGCTTTAGTAAAATTTGATTTCTATCCAGCTTTTCATTTAGCTGTAGTATCTAAATGTACCCTTACTTGCTCAACTTGATTTGCCTTAACTCCTTCAGAAACATTGTGTTGTTTCTATTATTTGTTTACTTCTATTTAACATTATATATATTCTTTCACTTATTTAGTTTCATGGATGGAAGAAAGCACAATTTTATTTTTACTCATATTTCGTTGCATCTGCTCTGCATATCATCTCGCTTTCTCCTCTGTGCTGACAGATTTCAGTCATCTATATAAACATTTAAGGTGACTCATTCAGTAAAGGTTATATCTATGTGTATAGAATGCTCTAAAGGCATTATAAATGCTTATAATTATGCATGTCATTATTTTATTATTCAAAGTTGTTGATAGAATGTATTATATGTTCATGGTTCAGAATGGTTTTTATAACACCAGTGCCAAAGTAAACAGCACATTACATTGCCAAATTAAGCCATAAAATGGTCTGATGTATCATAACACATCATCAATTATAATAATCTCAAACCCAGTGCTATGAACATTATGTGCTGTATATCTTTGCAATTTTTAAGCAAAGTGACAGAAATTGGACTTTTTTGATTTTTTAAAAAAAATTTCATTCTTTAGCATTTGTGTTACACAGAGTTATGAGCCCTGAACTTATAATAAAGTATGCTCATCCTTTATAATTCATAATACCTATTGTCAGGAGGCTCACCAGGCTGAACCCAGAGGACTGTGCTGTTAGAGGCTAGATAACAGATGTCTTGTTGAAATGTGACACACGGTTTAGTGGTCCAGCATTTCTGAAACAACTCAAGCATTAACGGCCTGAACTTCCAGATGAGCATAGAGATGATCCTGAAATGAAGAAAAGGAAAAAAAAAAAAAAGTGAACACAATCATCCAAGTTGAACAAGCAACAAGCCAACTTGTGCATTGCTACTTTCACTGGAGAGAGAAAGCTATACAGCAACCACATGGTTCCTATATTTTAAAGAGCTGATATTACATTTGAGTCAACAGAAAAAGGAAGGATTCCCTTTGGTTCAAGTGACGCTGATAATAATAAAAACACATAGCTGACTGATGAGGAGACAAGGATGTTTAATGAATCAAGGGGATTTCTCACACTCTTCAAGGATAATTTGGAAACAGCAGAGTTATGGTCATAGATAATTATAGTATCTTTATTATACAGGGGGCTATCAGAGAGCTGATGTCACATAAAATATCTTTTAGGGTAGGCTTGAGATTGGGTCTGGAACTTCATGTACCTTCCATTTTTAAGACACACAAAACTACAAAGGTTATTCATCCAGTAAACAACACAAAACAACAATGCACAACATTTTTGGCATCCAATATAAACTGTAAATTGCAACTTCTTTGTCTCATTAAAGAACAAGGAACAAGGAAATAATTTCCTACTAGTTGACTGACATTCCATAAACCTCCCATTAAGGTGGCAACCAAATAATGAACCACAGCTCACCGATGTAATGGTGTCAATCATTTTGAGGATACGGCTTGTTTTTGAGTGGAAAACTTCCTACTGGTAGCATTCACAACCCCATCACTGAACAGCTGGATGAAAGACTGCAGCTCAGTTCTTATTACAGTGGAGTTTACATTAAAGTGCCTCGGAAATCGGTGTGCCCCTCAAAGATATGTTGAAATGGTATCTCCGTAAAGAAAAACCTCTCATCTAAAACAAATTTTTACCATGGTACCAGTTTTAACTGCAGGCATCATAGTGCTTTCTTTCTTCTGTAGTTTCAAAATAATTGTTCCATCTAAGATACAACAGATTATAAAGAATCCGAAAAAAAATTTTTAAACTAATGGATTTTCTTTTAATCATTGCTACCAATAATGACAAATATAAAAAAATGTACTGCTTGCAATTATTATTATCTTCTAGCATTATTATCACCGCACCTAACAACTATAATAACAAACACACTGTAAGACTTGCACTTGTGGGCTATATTTTCAGTTTGAATGTAAAGATTTCAGTGCTCATTGTTCACTGGTCGACACACGTTTGTTCCGCTGTGAATGTCTGAGCCAGTGGGTCACACTAAAGGTAAGTCATTTCCCATGACATGGAACACTGACATACGTTTCTAGTGAACTGAAATTGAAAAAGCTGTGGGAGTTGTGTGGAATTTGGTACCCGACAACAACACACATTTAATACTAGTATTTCCTGCTGCGTTGTTTGCATGAGGCGATACACAAGACCTCTCGATATTCTCTTGAATCTCTCTCGAATTCTTGATTTTGAATTTGAATATTTCACTCAGTGTGTGGCTTCAATGGCATGTTGCAACCCACACAGAATATTTTGTCCAATTTGGGTTGTACAGTATGGAAAACAAAACAAGTGGAAATCTGGAATCCGAGGCACCCAAGAGATTCACTTCAACCTGCCTGGGTCCAGGGCCGGCCCAAGGTTTTGGGGGGCCCTGACTTAAAAAGTCCATATGGGCTCCTTATTTTTATTCAACCAGGTGATTAAAGACCTCTTGTATTCTGCTGTTGTGACCCCTCTTATGCTAAAATTTGGTAGTGGAACAGATGTGGTGCCACTGACTTTCACCTTCACCCTCGCTTGAGATATGAGCGTGGTAGAGGCCACCACAACTGGCCAGTCAAATCACGATTTCTATTTTTTCAAAAAACAGATCTGAAATTTGGACGTACTGAAAGCCTTATCATCATCATTCATGCATTCATTCTTGTTCACTTGTTGTATTGTTTTTTTCATGGCAGAAAAGATGCTTGATTAACTGATACATTAGCGAACAAAGAAATCCACTGGCTGCACCAGTAATATTATATTTTAAACCACAGGTAAAATATCTGCTCGCAAATTACAGCTTTACTTTTTCTCAATTTCTTTTTTCCTTGTGTATTTTGTAGTGACTTCTTCTTCTTCTTCTTCTTTTTTTTTTTGGTCACCCAGATGACTGCGACATCACTTCTAGCTATAGCTGACAGCAAGACACAGCCAACCGTAGTGTCTGCAGTGATCAGCATCAATCTAGTGCAATGTATGCACAATGTCCTCAAGACTGTAGCACACAAATGCCTTACCACCTACAGAATTAGTAAAAACTGTTTGTTGAACCTGACTAGTTCAGCAGTGCCCCCAAATAATAAATGAATGAATAAGGAAATAAATGAATGAATAAATAAAATTCATAAAGAAATAAATCTCCCAATGTATGAATTATATAATTGCTAATACTTCATTGGTATTTCAAGGTTTATTTTTCTTGAGCATTATTTTCCACCAGGATTTACCTCAGTGTGTGACCTAATTTATTTCACCTTGAATATATAAATTATAGGGATGTCAGTCAAACTGTGAGGGATTGTCACAGATCCATGACTGGCCAATCATTTCACAGCATCTAATACAGAGGATATCAAACAAGGGTTTGACTGACATTAAGCATTTTATTTATTTATGCGTTTCCACATAAGTCAGTTTTGGTCCCCCATATGTCCTGCAGTTAAAGGTGTGTATTAAAAAAAAAAAAAAAAAAAAAAGGTAGAGATTGTTTTGTTTTGGGAGCCTGAATCCTGTCACCCTGTCAACATCCACCCATATTGCAGGGCTTCCTCATTCTACTTTCTGTTGATAAGCGGCAAAACAGCCTAACCTGTCTGGCTGATTTACAGTAACAGTGTGGACTTGGTCACTTGAGCCAGACTTGGGGAAAAAAGGAGAGGTAGATAAACAAAGGGTGTAAATGACAACTGCCTTTAAACCAGCATTTGTACCGTGTCACGCAATGTTTATCCTGCATGAGGAAGTACTCAAAGAATTCCAGCCTGTTCCAGGTCCGTCACGCAAGCTATCACTTTTAAATTAATCATTTTACAAATTACCTCCTGATTGGGAGAGAGCTGCTACTTACTTTCAGATTTGCTAAAATGATACTGATTGTCACTGCTGAGATTAAGCTGTATTTTTTTTTTAAACAAATGCTGAATTAAATGTGGTTTCCTCAAAGAGGGTAGAATCTTAACTAACAATTCAATCAAATCATTGACAGGCAAGCAGTCATATTTTAGACCTATCATTTTTCATATTTTTTATCCAGCCATTGTTTCCTATTTTTCCACTGCGACATGAAAATTAACTTTCAGAGATTTTCGCAAGAAGAACAGTCTTCCTGTAGGATTTGACTAGCCCTGTGGGGATCAGGATCTAACTTTATAAGCAAAGGCATTATGAGCCATGCATGTATTAACAGACTGCCTCTCCTGACACTGTGTATATGCACAGAAGCAGGATGGAAGGCACTCACCCATCTGGTGCAATTCGGTTGCAAAGGTTTAATCAGAAAATCCACCCAATGATCCTTGGAATCACCGGGTCCAGGCAGAGAAAGACACTCAGGGATCTGGTGGAGGAGGCAGAGCGAGGGAATTTCTGGCTTTGGCTAAGAAGGGAAGATGCAAAGTGGGATAAACAGGGATCTTACCACGATGTAACCACTGCTGCCCCGCCACCTTGAGATGCTCTGGGATCAAAAGGGTGAAGCGTCTGTGAATTGTGGCCCCCAGCTGACGACCTCGCAGCTGATGGCAGCATTGGAGGTGCGACAGGCAGGTAGTGAATACCTGTGCTTCCATCTCTGCCTGTGTTTCATGCATGCCATGTTCCACAATTAGTTTCCCACTTCATTAGTTAATCTGAAAGCGGTGAAAACAAGCATATATCAACATCTTATCCTAATAAACATGATACCTGAACTGAGCCATGGCAGCTTCAGTGCATACAGTCCTGCATAGCCCTTTGTTTTTTATAATGTAGCTTTTCCCATTCACTTGTGAGCCACACGTTATATCAGGGAGTGACTTTTGAATTACAAGAATGAAGCGCTTAATTATTAATATTTAGGTTGGTATAAATAAAATGGAATGTTCCTCTAGTAGTCTACATGTGCAGTGCCCCATATGCCATGTAGTGAAGTGAAAGGACATAAAAAATGGAATTATCCTTTAAATTGGCAAGAATAAATCAACAGATACAATTGGGCTAGGATGAAATTGTCAGTTGGCAGTGTGCTTTGCTAAAACTGGAGCAATTTAGCCTATAAGCTGAATTTGGAGCAAATAAGTAAAATCCTGCTCAAGTGAAAGCATGTTTATCCTGTGCTAAGGTTAAGGGATGCATTTGCTGTTTGTCTACACCACACTCTAGTTGAAGTTACTCAGCCTGCAAGTGAACATTGTTTAAGTTCTGCAATGACGGGATTCACACTGTCAAAGAACATCTACAGCCGCAGCTCAACTAGCGACGGTGAAAACATAGAATACCTGCTCAGGCTGGTGTCAGTGCTGCTGGCACAGACACACCCATGGGTGGCACAACATAGCTGAACAAATTAAGTGCAATAATTCACCAGACATTCAAGGCCTTTGATGGAACACATTACGTAATTAACGTAGGTGTTGTGTTTTTACACAACACCTATTTGAAAGTCAGGAGAATCAGCTACAGTGACAGAACTCTGACTATTTATTAATCTCTGTCACACTTCACAAATTGACTTGTTGACTGACTGCAGGTAGAGTTCTGTCTCCAACTGAAGATCCAGACTGAAGGGCACTGACATATCCCCGAATGGCAGTTTTGCTTCTCTACCTCCAAGTGCACGCACTAATCAAACACTGAAATGTGGTAATGGATCCACATGCTCACAGCACAAACTGAAGCGGCCTTCAGCTGATTGAGGCACCTCACACTGGGGCCTGGCGGGTGTCTCAGTCACTACATTGACGTGTACACAAGAAATCTGATCATTGTGAGTAACTAGGTTATGGCAGAGAATCGGGTGAGGCGTTTTCATGTGTTACCTTAAGCAGATTACTGAAAATCCCTGTATACAGGCACACCCCTGGTATTTAGGCTATCCCTTGTTACCGACTGTGTTTCAGCCAACTTGCAGAGAGCACCTGGCAGCCGGCCTGTCGGGATTTCTTGTTTCAGCCATGCTGGTTATACCTCACTAGTACCAAGCTGTCCCTTGACATATGTACTCTGAAATGCTCCACAATTTGACACTTAAGATGTGGGCCTTGAACAGAGAATATTGGTACTGTATATGGTTATTCAAGCTTGGCACACATGACTACCATTTATGCCATTAGTGTGCATTCAGGTCCTTTGTGCATCCTTTTTCATTCTGCCCAACCAGTGTGAATTTGGTTGAAATGGAAATCAGTACAGATCATGTAGTTTATTATGCTATTACAGCGACCCTTGAGCTCTAACCTCAACTAGCAATGGCACTTGACTTTGTTTTGACTTGACTTTGTTTTTGCAAGCTGCAAAATCTCTCCTCTGCAGCTGAACTCCACACAATGAGAGCACAGAGGCTGGAAGGTATGACCGCACCACAGTTTCACGAGTTGGATCACGGCGATGCTGAGAAGGATGGGAGGCTTTAGCTTAGCAACAACACATCCGCCCATGTCACCGCCACAGTCTCTTTTGGCTCAGGGACTGTAAATGTCGTTACTGATCTGTCTGTTTCCATGGCAGTAAATATTTACTGCAGTGCTGTTATCTGATATTATCTTGTGAAATAGAAAAATGTTGACCCTTAACTTTTTGGGAAAAGTATTTGTCTCTTTTGCAGTGCCCTAACTTAAATGTTTGGTAGGCTGCTATATTACGGTAAATAGGTTGCATTTCATTCATTTAAACAATGGTGTATTTTTTCTTATTTATGCTGCATATAATTCCATATATTTCATTATTGTCAGTGCACAACAGATTTTCTGTGTGTGTGATTACAAGAAATGCTTATCTATTTGATCCAGTGACTTACAGGAATCTTAAATGCAGCAGATACTTTGGTAACTGGTACAACAGGTTTATGGGAAAGTGACCAGCTCTTATAAAGCACTGCTCCAGTGCTGCAGCGTCTGAGAGAGAGAGAGAGAGAGAGAAAGTACATATCACAGGTGATTAATTTGCAGATGTAAAACTTTATTTTCAAGAAAGCATGACTCATTGTGAGAGTATTTCATTGATAACCAGTAGTTTTTACCTGCTAGATCTATAACACAAATGAAAATCTAATTAAATAATTTGAGCAATATGATTTATTTTATGTTTGGTCAGCAGATCTGAATTGTGAGCCAGGGAGAATGGGCACTCAAATCATTGTGTCCGTGCTGCTGGTGGGAATGATAGGTAAGTGTCTTACTAATTGTGCTAATGAACTGTTTTAGAAACGTGAAAAGAATGAGTCAAATTTCATATTTGATCCAGTTATTCTGATTTGTTTTTTTTATGTAATGTAAATATTATGCTCATCTGCTTTGCTCATCTGTCCCTAATTTATAGGTTTGGTGACCTCTCAGACCACAGGTAAGTTGAAGGCGGTTAAAACCACATTTAGACATCTTCTAATTTTTCATTGCATTGGATTTCATTTCATTACAAACATCACCTATTTATTTTAATGGCATGTAATCACAACTATTTTAAAAGTTCAGTTGAGGCTGATGTTAATATAATAATGAACGGTATGCACACACTTTGTTAGTTCTTTGACCAAGTTTCATTGATTGGTTTTACACTGCAAATGGGTCATTCCAAATCATGAAAAAAAATCTATTATTTTA
>OMLB01061933.1:0-11850 GCA_900302555.1 Myripristis jacobus
GCAGTCATTACATTCAAGAGGCTGACAAGGCGTCAAAGCCCTCGATGTCACTAAATATATTTACACACACATGCACACACACACACACACACACACACACACACACACACAGTTATGATGGGATTTAAAAAGCTGTATTTTAAGGAGGGATCAGATGTTTTGAGTCAAAGGTCAGAGGCCAACATCATATCAGCTACTGACCTGGGAGAGGGTTCAGGCTGGACGTCCTTCCTGTGGACAGACGGACAGACAGACAGACAGACAGACAGACAGGTTAGGCTTGTTAATTACTGTTGTTAAAGCCTCCCAGTTCCTCTGCATGTCCAGAGTTTCCTCTCCAGAACGTTCCTCTGATCTCCTCCCAAAGTGAGCAGCGGGCCACATCATTCCTCCTCCCTTTCCTCCAGCCGCTGGTTTCCAGTCATCCCACTACGATATGAACATGAACTTTCAGAGCCTTCACACTTTCTTCACTCCAGTTTTCCATCAGCGGAATAAAGTCCTCCACATGAGTTTTCCTAAAAGCAGCAGCACTGTTGTGTTTTCAGGACTTTTTCACACTGAAACGCTCCCTCCTCCTCCTCCTCCTCCTCCTCCGCCAGGGAAAATAGTCCCTAAGCGGGGAAATGTTTTGCTTTCCACAGCCAATTATCAGCTGTGTGTTTTCTGAGTGTGGAGGACTTTGTTCGCCGCACAAGCAGAACATTATAAGGCGGCTGCTTCAACCACAAACTCACTTTTTGATTGTATGTTGTGAATTTGATAAATGGTTTGCTGACTTGGAAAATGTGAATGAGACAAACATTCAGATTCAGTGGGATGTTCTTTAAGAGGACTGTTCACCATGTTGCCAGTAACACTGAACATCATGCAGGAGAACACAGCGGCGGCCTTGCTCCTGAGTCAGTTTAACATCTTTTCCAATAAAGTAAAATGTTTAACACTAGCGATATGTGTCACAGATCCTCACACTTGTCTTTCCTTCTTGTCCACAGCTTCACTTTGGTTCTTTCTAAGAAGCACTGAGCCCTGATTGGCCAACAGGCCCTGTTTTTTTGGTCTGTGGTTTTAGTTGTGAGGATTTGAACAGTTTCACCAACAAGGAGAGGAGTGTGGGATCAGCAGTGTCACACCATGGCGTCAAGCAGTAAATTCTTTATCACACTAAGCACAACTCGGGTCCATCAAACACCCGGCGCTTCGACCACGCCTGCTCCGCACACAGAGGCTTTATTCTAACTTCCTCCTGTCAGCAATAGCAGAAAAACACTGAACAAGGAAAGAATAAACATCAAAGCACATCAAAGATGCAGTTCCTGTTTGAATTTTCAAGATGAATCTACAGGGTGTGTTTTTTTGAGTTGCTGATTGCTTCAGGGAGATTTTGATGCCAAGTTCATGTGACGCTGCTGGAACCGCATCTAATAACACACCGGTTCAAAATTAAAGTCTATCATACATAGGCCTAATACTATATTATACTATATATATAGTTTATCTATTTATTTATTGCTGCTGCTGCATTTCAGACCTGAACGAGAGTCCTGACTTGTTCTTCAGGTTCCTCAGTAAATCCAACTGGTTGAGAGGAGGAATCAACCTGGAGAAACACACAAAGAAGGAAAGAGAGGAACTGATCCCTGAAGATTCATCAGGACGAAGCAGGAGTTCATTTCGTCAATAAAAATGATGATGAAAAATGTTCATCGACAAACTTTTAAACGATAAATGACAAAAGGAAATAATGAAAACATCAACACCAGAATAAAATGTTCGACATTTTAATCCGGACACTGAAAATATTTTCCTGGTTTCCTGGTTCCTGCTCTGTCATACTATGAGCAATGAATCAATGCAGCGCTTTGTGTGTGTAATGCATGTTTGATGCTACAAGTCATTCTCACTTCACCTTAAAATACCCCTAAATTTCAACAAGCGATCTGTAGTTGCTTTAACTTCCTTCTTTAAATGTTCATTTTATTTTATTTTTCCTGGCAGTGCTATGTTGGTGTCATGTGCCCGATGTTCTGACAATCCAAAGACTGCAAATGCGACTTCACTTTGGACTTTCCTCTGATTTAAACAAAACAGTTTCTGCACCAGACAGGAATTAAAAACCTGAAAGTGTTCGAAGAGCGGGGCAAGATGAAGCCATGAAGCTTCAGGCGAATTTATGTTTTCTGTTTCTGCATAAAGGTTATGTCAACACACACACACACACACACACACACACACTTCCCTCTGCTTCCTCCCTGGATAATTAGTTATGAACAGCAGAGGTCCAAGCACCCTCTGCTAGTTAGACTCTACAGTCACACCTACTTTTACCTAATACAGGCTTAGTAACAATGAACTAACAGCAATGTTAATCTGAACTTTACTTTATGAGGCCTCTAACAGCCTAACAAAATCACTTTTGTGGGTATAAGATGGACAATCAAATCAGTCAAAAGTTGACCAAAATGTTATGATTTATGTCAACTAAAACAATGAGAGATAAAAACAATGAAAATGTGGCAAACTGATATGCACTTTCATCTAAATGCTAAATCCAAAATAGCTGCTAAAACTAACCCTGGACTGACACCACTTTTTTTTTTCCTGACCAAAAACTGAAAACTTGGAATAAAATTTATGAATTTATTGAAACCAGACATTATTTGCCTCTCAAACTGTTTTGTGTTGAATTTATCTCATATTTTGGTTATATATTGAGGCTTACATGTTTACATTTAAAAGGTGCAGTCTGATGGTTGAGTGTACATGGTTCTCATCTTTGCCATCTTGGTTTTGATTCTGCAGAATGCACCTTTAATTCAAATGTTTACCTGTACATGGGAACAGAGACAGTTCTTTCATAATAATCCCACGTAGAACACAGATCTGTTCTACTCAGATTAGTGGCATAGAACCTCCAGGCTGCCTGCACAGACAGGTGAGACAGACAGGTCATACAGACAGACAGGATTTCAGTCCTAACAATGTCCATCCACAGCAAATCTAATAAATTCTGAAAATGCACCTCATGAAAGGAAATAATAACCCGTGGTTCTACAGTAACTGTACATGATGTCTGTGCAGGTCGTAGGTTCTCCACACGGAGCCGAGTCGAGCTCAGCTGGACCGTTTGTAGGTTCTTGAAGACGTTTCACTTCAGTTCTGACAGACAGGTGGGGGAGTCCCTGCTGGTTCACCTGTGGGGTCGTTCTCCATGTGGTTGAAAACTTAAAACTTGTGGAAACCCTAACCAGGAGCTACAAGATCCAGGAAGAACACCAACAGTGTGTGTGATGAAGAAAAAGATTTTCAACAGGCACCACATCCTGGTGTTTTTCAAACCCAGAGACAGTTTAAAATAAAACAAAAACAAAAACAAAAAAGAAATTTGTTCATCCCAAGGGCCAAAACACACATGAACACAAGAGGAGCCACCTGAGGCCTGTATCAGGAAGCAAGAGGCCTTAGCGAGATAACTTCAGGCTCCACTCTGTATCACAAAGCTAAACAACCACTAGTTCGAAAAGGTTCATTGTGTCTTCTTTTTTCACATGAGAGTTACTGTTCCTTTTTTAAGACAAAAATTAAGGTAGTAGATGTTTGTTTTTTTTACCTTGACATGTTTGTCTCGTGAAAAAATAAGACAAAATGAACCTTTTCGAACTATTACGTGGAAGTTTTGGACAAGACAGTGTCAAAGCCCTCCGCCGGCTAGAAAGTCAGGTAGAGAGAAAAAATAAGAGCACGCTACAAGAACCATCTAAGGTTTAACCTCCGATGTAGGGATGCAGAAAAAATAATCAATAAAGCACGTAAAGATCTAATAAGGGAGAGGATAAGAACAACGGCAAACAAGATCAACAAAACCACCGAGCAAATTAAAAAAGACATGGACCATTTCAAAAAACATTTCCCAACAGAAGAGGACACACAAAGAAAAACAGGCCCACCTGGAACGAACATACGAACAAGAATTCACGATAACGAAAAATCGTCAGATAAAGAAACTGAACAAGCTCATAGATAGAATGCAAGACACACAGAAACAAACGAACAAACCCGTCGCACTGCGCACTCATGCAGATGGAGGAAAAAGTTTTAACACAGGGCTTAAACTTCGCAATCACACCCAAAAAAATACCACATGAGGAGTTCGTACTGGTGACAGAGTTGGCACATCATAAAATTCATGATCAGGGACACAAAGCGGAAATACAAAACACAGTCACGGGCATCCTCAAAACAGCCAGACTCCCGAAAAGCAACATCAGAAAAGAGGAAAAAGCAAGAGATTCACTTAAAAAAGACAAAACAATCACAATCATACCAGCTGAGAAAGGACAGACAACAGTCATCATGGACACAGACAAATACGAAGCACAGATGGAGGTAATGCTACGAGACAGCAGCGCTTATGAAATCTTTAAAAAAAAAAAAAAAAAGACCCCACAGAGGAAAAGAAAAAAACAGTCAAAACCCCTCTAAAACCACAACAGAAAGCAAATAAATGACACAGGACGCATATGACCATCTGATACCTACCGCAAGTATCACTCCACGTATCTATGGAACGCCAAAAATACAAAAAAAGGACATTCCCCTGCGCCCAGTAGCAGACAGCATAGGTTCAGTCAGATATAATTTATCAAAAGCTCTTGTTGAAATCATAAAACCCCTCCTTGGTCTAACAGAACACCACTGCAAAAACAACTCGCACAAGAACTCAACAACATAAAAATAGAAACAGACGAGATCCTCATTTCACACGATGTCATCACTATTCACAAAAACCCCAGTGGACATCACTTTGCACATCATACAAGAAAGACAGGACGCTTAAAAAACGCACAAACCTAACAGACGAACTTTTACGGTTTGTTGCAAAATCCACATATTTCCAATACAAACATTTACAGAAAAGAGGAAGGGTTTGCTATGGGGGACCCATTATCAGCCATCATGAGCAGTTTCTTCATGGAAACCATGGCCATAAACACAGCACCCACACAATGCAAACCATCTGGAAGCGACACGTGGACGACATACTGGAGAAAATAAAAATCAGACACACTCAAGAACTGACAGATCATTTAAACACCAGAAACATAAAATTCACACATGAAGAGGAAACAAACGGAACCATAGCCTTTCTGGACATGAAAATCCATCACAAGGAGGATGGCAGCATAAAAATAACAGTGTACAGGAAACAAACACACACGGATCAATATTTACTCTGGACATCTGAACAGCCCACAGCACACAACTATCAGTCGTCAGAACCCTTTATGAACGGGCCACCATCATAACAGAGGAGGAAGACAGCCAATATCCCACCTGGGCCATAAACAAAGGAAAACAGCAAGTCAACAACAAGGAAACCAGACCCAAAACAAAACCAAAAACAAAACCCGAAAAACAAAAATAAGGAAACAATCACCCTCCCATACGTCAGAGGAATAACAGAACCAATACAATGTCATGAAAATATACAAAATACACATAGCAGTAAAACCACACATAAAAATAAAGCAGCTATTGGTACATCCCGAGGACGAAACAACAGGATAAAAAATGCAACACAATATACGAAATACTGTGCAAATCATGGAAAACATTTTTTTGTCTGAAAAAAGGAACAGTAACTCTCATGTAAACAACCACTGAACAAACACATGACTCAGCACAAGAGGACCAGCTGCTCAGGTCATGACTCAGCAGTTTACCTGCACCTGAAGGAAAGAGTTACACCTTGCAGAACCATCAGGTTCATGTCCTGGACAGGGAGGACAGACGGTTGGACAGAGGAGAGAAGGATCTGTGTTCAGGTGGAGGAGCCGTCTCTCAGCAGAGGAGGAGCTCTCACACACCACCTGTCTCCCACCTGCAACACTGTCCTGTCAGCCCTTCACAGGAAGTTCCACCACTCACCCCTGGGGTCAGGTGACCCTAACGACCATCCGCTGACCCTAACAACCATCATTCAATCCTGGAGTCAGGTGACCTTAACGATGCTAATGAGCCGCGTCACAACAGGAAGGAGCACTAACGAGCCAGCGACCTGGAGGACGACCCCACAGGTGAATCAGCTGGGATGCCCCACGTCTGTCAGAGCTGGAGAAGTGGATTAGTAGATTTTTCCCGGTGGCAAACAATTGTTTTTTTTCCATCATCTCTACAGGACAGTGCTTCTCAACAGTGATTGGATTATTTTTCTGTGATTTGTTCCCGGATGTTTATTTCATCTGAGACACTCAGTGTAGATCACAATATACCCAGATCCCAATTTTTTAGTTTTACCACCAAGGTATTCTCTTCATTTCCCAACCTACCCCCCAGAAATCAGTTAGATGTTATACTGGAACTTGATCCCTTTGAAAAGAAACATATTTCTGTGTTATACACTTTTATAAAGGACTTAAAACAGATAACCTGGGACAAAGCTAAATCTGCCTGGGAGAGGGATCTGGGTGTAGAGTTTTCTCAGGAGATGTGGCAGGACAGTTTCACTCGTATTCATACTTCTTCACTGGGTGTATGTCATGGTTTAATCCAGTTCAAGGTGCTGCACCATCTGCACGCCTCAGGGGACAAGCTGGCCAGACTCTTTAGCATTGCGGACCCCAGCTGTCCGAGGGGCAGCCAGAGCCCAGCTTTGCTAGGCCATATGTTTTGGGCGTGTCCTTCTCTCAATAACTACTGGACACAAATATCTGAAGTATTCTCTCATATGTGAGGTCAAGCTTTCACTTTTACAAGCTTTTTCACATCTCAGCAAGCAAATGCCTTGGCGTTTGCCTCTCTGTTGGCTCGTAGGCTCATTTTGTTCTGTCTGAAGACACCATCATTCTTGCAATGGGTAAAAGAAGTGCTATCTTTTCTGCCTTTGGAGAAGCTTCTGTACAAGAACTTTACACTAAAGTGGAGCCCTTTCATAGACTTTGCGGAAGAACTGCCCTTTCATTGACTCTTTGTAAGAGAGAAAGAAAGAAGGAAAAAAGGAAAAGAATGAAAAGCTGTTATAACTGTACATCCCCGTCATTTTGTACGAAAATGTCTCTGTCTATACTGCAAATTAGTTATTTTTGTTTTTTGAGCCTGGTTGTGAGGGGAGGGGGGTTGATGTGTGTCTGTGTGTGTTTTGTAATGTTTGTATATCTTGAAAATTGCTAAATAAAGTTGGAAAAAAAAGCTGGAGAAGCTGGAGAGGTGGAACGTCTTCGAGAACCTGAGCTCCATTTAGCTCCGTGTGGATAATAGTACATGGTTACATAGTAATAGTACACAGCTGTAGTGCCTGCGGTGGTGATTATAAAGTAATAGCACATACTGTAGTTATATAGTGGTAGTACATGGCGGCAGTACCTGTATTAGCCCAGCTGCAGGGTTCCGTCTCTTCTCAAAATGTTTCTGTCGGTGCTGCTCCTGAACCTTCAGAGCAAAACCTGAACCCAGGATTCCCTGAGAGAGAGAGAGAGAGAGAGAGAGAGAGAGAGGGAGGAAAAGAGAGAGAGAAGGAGAGAGAGAGAGGAGAAATATCTTCTTCAAAAATAATAAGAAGGTGAGACTGTTGGCAGCTGCAGGGAAAACTATAAAATAGTGAAGTAAAGGGCAGGGGTTTCTTCAGAGGGGCAACATGCAGAACGAATGCTAACCCTGACCCGACGGCACATTTACCAGCTAAATCCTGACGAGATCATCACTGCTGCAAGCACAAAAAGGATTTTGAAGGGTCAATAATGCTTCATGTATTTTTTGTTTTCATAGTTTCACAGCAGCTGCTGCAGCTCCAGCTGAAACTGGGCTTAGTTTAGTTCTGACTGGAGGTCTACAATTAGGTGAAGGACCTTTAGGCTTAAGGTTCAGCTGTAGAAATTAAGAATGACACCTTTTACACCATGTCTTAACAGTAAGCAAAGTGAGTGTCAACAGAGTAAACACTCATGTTAAAATCAACAAGGTCACAAGCTCTGTCTTTCCGCAACGCGCCAACCTGTTGCCCTAAGACTCACGTAGCTCTCAGCTGATCAGAAATCAGGTCATAAACATAATACTTAACCCTCCTATTATGTTTGATGATGATGATGATTATGTTTGGAATTAATTTGACCCCATTCAATGTTTACCACCTCTAAATAAATGATTAGCATCATTTTGCTTCATATTTAATGACTTTTCCTAATGTAATTGGTACTACTGGATAAACCCTAACCCAAATTCACATGATGACATGTTTTCAATGTCCTGTACACACTTTGTACGCATCGGTGTTGTTTGGGGTCAGTTTGACCCCAGGCTGTTTTAGATGTATAAAACAAAACCATTTTACACACATTTGTTTTGGTTGTTTTGGATGATATTGAGGTCCCAATAACATGCAATTTGATAATATTCAAAAAACTTCCCTCTGCTTTAGGGCCCTAACCTAACATAACCAAACTTGAAGTAGTACAGGAACCACTGATATGGGGGGATATAGGGGAGGGGAAAACATAATACACTCCTGATCAAAATTTTAAGACCAGTTGAAAAATTGCAAGAATTTACATTTTGCACTGTTGGATCTTAAGAAGGTTCTAAGTAGAGCTTCAAAATACAAAAAGAAGAAATTGGAATGAGACAAAAAAAAAATTGAGTAAGCAATTTATTGCAAACAACCATTAAACTGAAATAGGCTGTTCATCAGCTGATCAAAAGTTTAAGACCATATCTCGAAAAAAAAAAAACAAAACCCCCTAAAATAGAAATAAAATTTTCAAAAAAGGACTCAGTAATGAGTGGCTGCGCCATTCTTGTTAATCACCTCAAAAATTCATTTCGGTATGCTTGATGCTAGTGTTTCCAGGAGGCTAGTGGGAATGTGAAGATGGCTTCACGGAGGGCATCCACTGTCTGGAAATGGTGTCCATTTCTGTAAACTTCCCTTGCCATCCAACCCCAAATGTTCTCAGTTGGATTTAGATCAGGGGAACACGCAGGATGGTTCAAAAGAGTGATGTTATTTCTCTGGAAGAATTCCTTTGTCAGGCAAGCATTGTGAACTGCAGCATTGTCCTGTTGAAAAACCCAGTCATTACCACACAGACGATGGTCTTCAGTCATGAGGGATGCCCCCTGCAACATCTCCACATAGCCTCCACATAGCCAGCTGCCGTTTGACGCCTCTGCACAACCTGAGGCTCCATTGTTCCATTGAAGGAAAAAGCCTCCCAGATCATGATGGCGCTGCCTCCACTGTGCCGTGTAGAAAACATCTCAGGTGGGATCTCCTTGTCATGACAGTAACGTTGGAAGCCATCAGGACCGTCAAGGTTACATTTTTTCTCATCAGAGAATAAAACTTTTTTCCACCTTTCAATGTCCCATGTTTGGTGCTCTCGTGCAAACTCCAAACGGGCAATTTTGTGCGATTGAAGGAGATGAGGCCTTTGAAGACGTTTTTTCTTCTTAAAACTCTTCTCTCGCAGATGCCCTCTGATGGCGCCGCTCTAATGGCAGCTTGTTACAGCAGCTCCCGTTCACTTGAACATTCTTTCCCATTTTTTTTTTCTTTTTAGTCTAGTCTCCCCTTTTATTTCTATTTAATTATTTATTGGTTTCTTTAACTGATCAGTGAACTATGGAGACCAAAGTCGCCGTGTTTGCTCTGGTCTTTCTTTTGTTTCTTTCACTTTTTTTGTCCGTGTCTGGGGACTGCGTACGGGGCCCTATTGTTTACAGTAGGGATCAGCTGTTGGCCCTCTATAGCATCGCGGTGCTGCCCCACGAGAAGCCTGATGTTCCCCGTGAGTTGAAGAGGAGGAGATGGGGGAGCCGTGCCAGAGCTGTTCGTCGCACTAGGAAGAGGAGATACAGACCGCCCTCCCGTCCATCATCATGGGGAATGTGAGATCTCTTTCCAATAAGATGGACGAGTTAGTGGCGCTGACTCCGCACCAGAGGGACTACCGGGAGTGCAGCATCATGATGCTTACAGAAACATGGCTGACTGCACTGACCCCAGACATGGCCGCGGACCTGGACAGCTTCAAGCTTGTGCGGGCGGACAGGACGAGGGAGAGCGGTAAGAGGAAAGGAGGAGGGTTGGCAGTGTTTGTGAACGATAGATGGTGTAACTCTGGGCACATCACTATTAAAGAACAGCTCTGCTGCAGGGACATTGAACTGTTAGCTGTTAGTATGAGGCCATATTACCTGCCGCGGGAATTCTCGCATGTTATCGCGATAGCTGCGTATATCCCCCCCTCTGCTAACGCTGATGCAGCCTGTGATGTTCTCCACTCTGTCACAAGCAGGCTGCAGACAGAGCACCCACAGGCCCTCCTTCTTATCTCTGGGGACTTTAGTCATGCATCTCCATCCTCCACTCTGCCCACTTTCACTCAGTATGTTACATGCTGCTCTAGAGACAGTAAGATACTGGATTTGTGTTATGCCAACACCAAGGAGACATACACTTCATCACCCCTCCCTCCCCTGGGAAGATCTGACCACAACCTGGTTCATCTCCTGCCTGTGTACAAACCTCTCGTGCACAGGCAACCAGCTGTGTCCCGCACAGTGAAGAGATGGTCTGATGAGGCTGAGGAGGCTCTGAAGGACTGTTATGATTCAACTGTGTGGGAGGAATTTTGTGATTCCCATGGAGAGGACATTGATAGTCTCACACACTGTATAACAGACTATATACATTTTTGTGTGGAAAACGCCGTACCCACCAGGACTGTACAGTGTTTTTCCAACAGTAAATCGTGGATTAACCCCAACATAAAGGCTCTCCTTAAGGAGAAGAAGAGGGCCTTTAAGTCTGGAAATAAGGACGAGCTGAAGGCTGTGCAGAAGGAGCTGAGAAGGAAGATCAGAGAGGGGAAGAACACCTACAGGAGGAAGATGGAGGATCAGTTGCAGCAGAAAGATGTTTGTGGAGTCTGGAAAGGCCTGAAAACCATCTCTGGCCACAAGAAACCAGACTCCCAAGCTGTGGGGGACCAAAAGTGGGCTAATGATCTGAACATATTCTTCAATAGATTTGATCAGTCATCTGCCCCTCCCCTGGCCCAGTCCTCCATGCTGCAGCCCCCCCTCTCTACTCCCAGTGTTAACTGCCCAAATTGTTTTTTGACTTCTCCAGTGCTTTTAATACCATGCAGCCTGTACTTCTGAGAGACAAGCTGGAGCACACTGGGGTGGACCATCACCTCACACACTGGATTTTGGACTATCTCACCAACTGTCCACAGTATGTGAGGACCCGGGACTGTTGCCCCTTTTCCACCGAAGCGGTTCCAGGGCTGGTTCGGAGCCGGTGCCTGACTTAGCACCGTTTTTTTGGTTTTCCACCGCCCAGGCACGGGCCAAACTGGTTCCAAACTGGTGCTAGGCAAGCACCAGCTCCGACCTGGGGCTAAACAGGAGCCAGAGAAAGAACCGATGACGCGACCCACCACGTCATTGGTGGGCGGGGTTACAGACCCAACGGGAGCAGCGAACGCTATAAACATAAACACATATGTATATGGCTATAAACGTATAGTTAAGCAGTAAGCCCCGAGAAGCCATGTGTTACACTGATTTTACAACGGCATGGAACGCAGCTCAGCCAATCACATTTAAGGATGGGAAGCAGCCGTTTTATAACTAAACATAGTTGTCATTCGTTCCGACCACGAATACGACGGGTCGCCGACAATAATTGCGTTTTTCACCTCTGGCTTGCAATGTAGGCTTGTAAAGACACAAGCAGTGTTTGAATCGCTAACAAATCCAGACACTGGTACACCTGGGGACAGAAACTGTATCGGGAAAGCAGCATTATATGCTTGACTGAGCCGTGGCTCACGAACATCATCCCCG
>OMLB01061934.1:0-10335 GCA_900302555.1 Myripristis jacobus
GGCCCAGAATATCACTGGTGCCCATCTTCCTAGCATCGATGAAATCCGGGAGGCAAGGTGTCTGCGCAGGACCAGGGGGATCCTGAAGGATGGCACCCCCCCAGCCACAGCCTATTCACCCTGCTGCCATCTGGAAAAAGATTCAGAAGTATCCGATGCCGTACCACCAGGCTAAGGAGCAGCTTCTTCCCTCAGGCTGTGAGACTCCTGAATGCACCATCTGAACTCCTCCATGCTCAATAATTCTATTTTCTACACAATCAATCAATGAATTAACCAATCAAGAGGGAACCACATTTTAATTTCACTATACAACCTATTGTATAATGACGAATAAATATCCTTGTATCCTTGTATCCTTGTATTGGGATATGACGTAACCTATACTGAACAAAAATATAAACGCCCCATGTCAAATACGATGCCACATGAAGTTAGCCACCCTATGTGAGCATATACTGTCTTGTACTTGTACAAAATGGATATTTCTCTTGATTTCTGTCCCATATTTGAGTCCATCTCTGCCAGTGAGCCTTAGGTGATGGTGATGCAGTGATTCCACTTAGTATATGGGTGTAGCATAACCAGATGCTGCTCAAACAGAGTTAGCAGTACTCAGGCACTCCTTATACTGGGGACAATAAAAGGCCACCCCAAAATGTCAAATTTTGTCAGAAATCACCATGCCTCAGATGTCTCAAGTCATGCGGGGATGTGCCATTGGCATGCTGGACCCAGGGATGTCCACCAGAGCGGTTGCTGTGCAGCTGAATGTTCACTATCATTCACTAGACCATTTGAGAATTTGTTTCCAGGGGGACCGCTAGGGGCGCAATGAGCGATTGACGTGTTTTCCCACTGCTCCCGCTAATTTAAGATTATTTTGTGAATTTGGTGGCCTTTTCATTCCTTTTTTCATTCAGAAGTGATGGCGACCTACTTGAGACCATTTCTGACCACACATTGTGTGTCCAATGATACTGAGAAGCTCAGCAACACTGAGAAAGCCACGGTCTCACCTGCGGAAAACAATGCAAAAATGGCGTCCCTAAATTCCGACTCCGAGGCAAATATTCTTGACACTATTGCACAGCTGAGGGCGGAGATGTCTACTATCAAAGCAAATGTATGTACTACCATCGATACAGTTACACAGCTGATTCAAGGGGAATTAACACGCTTTCAGAATGAGATTTGCCCCGCAATCACTTCACTGAAAACAGCCAGTGAAGCACATGCTGTCAAAATCCGGGAGCTTGAAGTGGCCGCTACGGATATGTCTGACTCGAATACGGTGCTGGAGAAAGAGGTAAAACGACTATCTATGGAGCTGAAAGCGGTGCAGCAAAAATGTAAAGACTTGGAGGGACGCTCTCGCAGAAATAACCTCAGGATGGAGGGTGCTTGTCCTACAGATTTCATAGCTAGCCTGCTGAGAGTTCGTTTCCGACAGATGGGCAGTGCTGCAAATCGACCTCATCCACGTCGGCCACGTGTGACCACCCCAGCCCAAGATCACCACATCCGTCCACCTGCAGGATCGCCTCAGATCAGCGACATGCACAGCGGATGAAATCGTTGGTCTGCACAACAGACACATCACACCACAAATGGTCCGTAACCGCCTGCGAGAAGGGTTAGGGTTAGGCTAACCCTTACCGTGACCCCCACTGTGTTCGACGGAATGCCACTCCTTTTCAGATGCCAATATCAAGATGTAATGGATGGTGATCTGAAGATTATTCAATAACAAAATGAATTTTGATTGGTTTCATATATTGCATAACCCTAACTGTAATAAAAACTCAAAAGTGTGACATGGGGCGTTTATATTTTTGTATATCGGGATATGAGATTTAGGTATATGGCTTTGTTGAATTTGATGAATATGCATATGCAGAGACCTGATTACAAATGTATTTTATTTCATGTCCTGCCACACTTCCGCCAAAACCCTGAGGAGCAGCAACAAAACTATGACATCATCAAGAGCCAGCGATAGCCCTTTTTGATGCTTGATCCACAGTATACAGTAGTCACAATATAGCCATTCACCTGTGCATAAATGCAAAGAGAACAAACAAAAGATTAATTCTGTTTTATAGTTGATGACAGGAAAGACAGCCATCTTTGGCTGTACAATGCAAACCTGAATGATTCTGCCATTCTAATTAGGTTTAATTAAATTTAATTTACATGTCAACTGTTAGTAAATTACTCTCAAAATCGGTAATAACAATTGCTGCCAGTTTTTTAAGTACATACAGCTGGTTTCCATCTATGTTAAGAAATCAGGGACATTGTTTGCCCCCTACAAAAAAACTCAACACACATCACTTCCCTCGCTTCCAAACTTAGCATTAGTCCTATGGATACAAGTATTGTTTATGGGAGGTGTATTCTTGTAGTCTTTCAAATATAAGTTGCAGAGAGAGCTTTGGCGGCAATCCATATATCATAATTTTTGCACTTGCAGTAACAAGGAACTATTGTTCAAGAAAATCAAACTGGTAAGGAAATGAGGATATCTGATTAGCTGTTGATGCCCAGTAAGTCTAAAAGTTCAGCTATGGCCAGCTTTTCTCAGCCAACAAGCTTGTTTTTCCAGTTGCTTAGCTCAACAGGAAATGAATGGACTAATTCATGAATGGACTGTGTGTGTGTGTGTGCATTTTACTTGCTTGTGATGGATGATGGATAATGGAGGGCATCTTAAAAATGCACTTGATGTATTCACACCAACTTGTTCTGGTAAATGGCCAAACCTGTCGATCAAACCCTTTTACTGATACACCACTGAAGTTTCCTTACCTAATTTTTTTCCTGCTTGACCCAGGCTGCGGCAAAGCCACCAAACAAGTATCACATGCAGGATAATAGAGGCTGATATGCTCAAATAGTATTGTAGTAACATGATAATAATAATGATAATAATCCCACATTTCATCCCACATGCATTCCCAGACTACTAAAAAAAGACAATCTAGGTGTCATCCCCCACATAATGTAACATTGCAGACTGTTCTCTTTTGTGCTTCACAGAGACATCCCACATTTTACTTGTGTCCAATGAGCCTTGCCACTGCCTGTCCTCCTCAGGTAGGACCCTCTTAACTGTTCCTATAGCTAACACCTCATTACAAAGGGAAACTGGAAGGACTTTAGGTTAGCAAACTCTGTATTCTTCTTTTAAAAATACGCCTTGAAACCTAAATTTATAAGAAGGCTTTTTTTTTTTTATAGCAATTTGTTATCCGTCTTTTACTACTAACATGTTTCTGTTTTTACTGCACAACTTGTTTCATTTTTTTGTTTATTTATTGTATGCTTTGTTTTATCAGATTCTGTGTTCCACGTTTTACGCTTACTTTTTATGCGCTTATCTTGGCGATTCATTTCCATTTTTACCTGTTATGTAAAGCACTTATATAACTATGTTTTGAAAAGGGCTATACAAATAAAGTTTATTATTATTAGTAGTAGTAGTACTAGTAGTATATGTTTTGTGATGCGTGTATATTTGTTGGCACTTTTAAGCAAGCACACAATTAAATTATTACTGTAATTGGGGAAATATTATAAGACTGTATTTCATTAAATCAATTTATTGTTTTATTTATTGTAATATGGAAAAGGCTGGTAACTATTTCACATGCCCTCAGTACCTGTGGTATAAAAAGTTCTGAAATTTTTGAACAAACATAATGAAGTGCTAGTGGTGATCTGTTTGAACCTATTTGAATGAACGATGATTCAGAATTGACTGCCATTGCTGAATGGATAAGATTAACTAACACTTTTGTTAGTTACAAGAGCACAAAAATACTGCACATGTTTTACATTAGCCCTAAACACATATTGTGCAGAAAAGAACAGGACTCTACCTGACCTTATGGATGAGACAAAACAAAATCAGTGTAATCACTAACTCAAGGTTAAGGTCGCTGGTTGCTGCTGCTTAGTTAATATTCAGCTTATGACTAAGCTTTCAAGGGTTAAGTCAGGAGTTGATTTGCACATGGTGAAGCGATGGCATTTTCCCAGGCCATAACTAGGCCATTCCATATCTGTTTCTGGGCATCAGTGAATGAATGATGGTCGTCTTTTTTCCTCAGCTTACTGTGTAGTCTGATTCTATCTGTCCTCTTAGGTCTGTACCAGTGAATGAATATAAAATATATGAAGTAACACCGTTATTGCGTCAAGAGCTTTGTTAATGAGTTCATGATTCAAACCACTGCAACTTCCGAAGTTGCAGTGGTATGTTTCCAAACAGATCAAAGTCGTTTTCACAGAGGATTAAACCCAAGTATGCTATTAAAAAGGAGACTACTCCTCCCGTTTTACACTTAGGTGGATGTTTACCTTTCTGCAGGTGCACGCGCAGACATTGTGACCATTGTGTCCACCAAAGTGGAGAGTGTGTGCTGTAGGGAGATACCTTACCTGATTTGGTTCATATCACTGCAGCCACAGAAGTAACTCTATTTTGGGAAAGGGTCGATAGTCACTGAGAAGAGCTACATGGACTAAAGGTGTACTCAGAAGCACTTGAACATCACCTTTTCCCATACATTTTGTGTTTCTTTTGTGCCCCGTGTGTTTAGTAATAGTACCCAAGAATATATAAATGTAACGAGTGCAACAAGGATGAATTGAATTTGCTTGATAATTATTTGACTGCGAATCAGAAGAAAACAGGATCACATAGAGCCTTAAAGTGTGTGTGAGTGCCAATGAACAACACGTCAGGCAAAATTCAGATTTAAACAAAAATATAGTTTATGAATGTATTTAGAAAACACATCATGGCACCAACAATATGGCAAATATACAAATATAACAATATAGGAAAAAAAAAAAAATATGTGCCCTTTTCTTTAAATTTGTTAATGTCCACTCACAGTTCAATTCCAGTGTTTGAAACGGAAGTAAAGTTCAGTTTTTTTCTCTTTTCCTACCACACATTGTGGGGGGAAGACGAAGACGAAGACAAAGACGAAGACTCCATAGGCTTGGGGTAGCTCGCCGACGAAAATGAAGACTCCATAGGCTCAGGGTAGCTCGCCATCCAGAGTGGAGATCGCTGTGGGGAATCCTCGCACACACAAAAACAAAAACCTACAAAAACCTGACCTAAAAGGTCAGGTCAGACAGTAATAGCATTTAACCTAAATTGATCTTTTTCCTTTTCAGTTGTACAACGTTTATCACTCAAAAGTCATCATTAATTCAACATAAATTATAGCCGGCACATAAATATCACCAAAACTACACACATTGCTGGCATGCGAATCTCACTACATTCAGAAGGTTAAGCTAATTAGCTAACCCAAATGGAAATTTACATATACTTAGCAGTAGCAATGAAAACGCTGACCGCGTAACTCGGTTGTAATATCAAACATTTTTTCAACACACTTCTTAGCAATGAAATGACAACTTGTGACACCTAACCATGTTACACAATCTCTACTCACCGTTGAGTGTAGAATACATAACTTTAAAGCGGGAGTGTAAATCAATATCAACAACCAAACAAACAAACACTCACACAACGTGTGGAGTGGAAAGAGTGGAAGGAGTGGAAGAAGCGGAAGAGGAAGTGACCTCGTAACCCGGAGCTTATATTGACATCAGTAACCATGGTTACCCGGGTTACATAAACATATTATGTTGTATTTGTTGTATGTTGTTATGCTGGAACTTAACTTAACCTTGGGAGGACTGGATGGAGGAAGTGTACAAGTGGAAGAGGGCCTGGTTAGTGGCTGCCACAGACAAGGCTGGAAGGCAAGGTGCTTACTGGTGGAGTTAGGGTGCAGAGGCTTTACAGGGCAGTCCCTCTGCAGAGCCTACACTGTATTCGGCATTATAGGCGAGAGGAGGAGAGCCATCAACAACAGCATAGAGGCTGCAGAGAAAGTCTCAAGTTGGATCTGGATCAAGAAAGCAGATCCATGTTAGACATCTGCTAGGGCACCAGCTGAGGCTTGCTCAACCTCAACAGAGTCGCCTGGGCGAGGGTGTCTGATGTTGAAAGGCCCGAAACACCCGAGGACCCCAGGTTACATCACTGATGATGTGCCCTAGCTCAGCATCAGCATGAAAAGTACAGCAATTATGTTCAGTGTTCTTTGGGCCAGATTTACTTAGAGAGGCACTATTTTCCCTGAATTTTGCATTGCATTGTAACTGTGGATGCTGCCAGTTTAGCACCCTGTCTGCTAAGAACTGGTATGAAAATGAACACAGCCAAGAGTTCCCTAATTACCATGTAACTGGCATGACATGAACACCAGGTTTCCAATGCTTCTGTTTGGAAATACATGTTCATTTTCAGTAAGTGGGATTGGTTAAACATGTTCCATCTATGGAACAAGTACATTTGGAATTTTATTATACTGTAACTTCCCTGTTTGATGACAAAGAAATTGACAACACCAAAAAAATAAAAACACAATCTACAACACTATGGAGAAAAAAAAACTTAACTGTTTGTTCTGTGGTTGTTGAAGAATGTTTAATATTTTCATGTCAGTGCGTCAACTCTGATTAAAATATAAAGAAACAAAAAACACAACTGCCTTGACCCTGCAAATCCATATAGTTTGAAAATGCGCAATTCCTTGAAGAAAACATGATAATAATAAAAAAAAAAAACAATTCTTATTTATAACTTTATGAGGTGCTTATGAGGCCCTTGGTAGGTTGCTGATCATTGCCTAATGCTACAGTCTAAGATTAAAATGTAAACCAAAAGATGTTTGGGGCTGGGATTCAAACATTCAGGGCTTAAGATTATGGTCTGGTTATATAAGGATAGAAGACTTATACATACAATTTCACATTACAAAATCAGTGTGCTGGTTTGCACAATAAGCATCACACTCGTGGGGGTACTGCACCTAGAAATCAACATCTTTCTATATTAATCAACACAGAATTTCAGCAAATTAATGTCAACTCGTCTACTGGTTATCATCTGTTGCATCTTTTGAGCCTTTCAAGAGCACCATCCAGCCAGTCATCCCATCAGACACTGGCATTATTCTTTCCTTTACACTCAGATGAAACCACCCACATTCAACTGCTCCCCTCAAAGGAAAAAAAAATGTCTAGGCATTGCTTTTCCTTGAAGTGTGGAGTCTTATCTCTGCTTGTAATTTGTTATTTTTAGACACAAATGCAAAGGAAACAACTTTGCTCCTCTCTGTTACTTAAGTTACATCCTGGTCGAGACAATGAGACTGTCAACCCTCTGTTAGCATCTAAGTAACAATGTGATGATAATAGCATGGTTTCTACATTGCAGTGAGCACTGTGGAATTTCCACAACAGTTGTCTGTTGTGTTCTAATATGTCAGCATTGCAAAATGCAGGTGGTTCTCCTGAGTTGCATCGGTAATGGAAAGAAATCAGTGAATAGTAGGGTTATGCAACATTTGGGTGTTGTAGTAAATGGAATGTTATTACTTTGTTTTGTGCACTGATTATACGCTTATGTTAGGTCAGTTGTTTTGTTGTTGTTTTGTGGGGTCTGTAGAGATAACACTGTGAGGCACATTCTCTGAAAACAGAACCCTTTAAGTCCCTAATATTAATATGATATTGATGACTCACACACACACATATATGCGTGTGTGTGAATGTAATATATATATATATATATACAGTACAGGCCAAAAGTTTGGACACACCTTCTCATTCAATGCGTTTTCTTTATTTTCATGACTATTTACATTGTAGATTCTCACTGAAGGCATCAAAACTATGAATGAACACATGTGGAGTTATGTACTTAACAAAAAAAGCTGAAATAACTGAAAACACGTTTTATATTCTAGTTTCTTCAAAATAGCCACCCTTTGCTCTGATTACTGCTTTGCACACTCTTGGCATTCTCCATGAGCTTCAAGAGGTAGTCACCTGAAATGGTTTTCCAACAGTCTTGAAGGAGTTCCCAGAGGTGTTTAGCACATGGCAGCTGCTTCAATGCATTTAGGGGTGTGGTCCTGGTCAAGACAATCTCCTGAACTCCAAACTGAATCTCAGAATGGGAAAGAAAGGTGATCTAAGCAACTTTGAGTGTGGCATGGTTGTTGGTGGTCATGGGCTGGTCTGAGTATTTCACAATCTGCTCAGTTACTGGGATTTTCATGCACAACCATTTCTAGGGTTTACAAAGAATGGTCTGAGAAAGGAAAAACATCCAGTATGTGGTGGTCCTGTGGGCAAAAATGCCTTGTTGATGCTAGAGGTCAGAGGAGAATGGATGGACTGATTCGAGCTGATCGACGATCAACTTTGACTCAAATAACCACTCGTTACAACCGAGTATGCAGCAAAGCATTTGTGAAGCCACAACACGCACAACCTTGAGGCGGATGGGCTACACCAGCAGAAGACCCCACCGGGTACCACTCATCTCCACTAAAAACAGGAAGATGAGGCTTCAATTTGCACAAGCTCACCAAAATCGGGCAGTTGAAGACTGGAAAAATGTTGCCTGGTCTGATGAGTCTCGATTTCTGTTGAGACATTTAGATGGTTAGAGTCAGAATTTGGTGTAAACAGAATTAGAACATGGATCCGTCATGCCTTGTTACCACAGTGCAGGCTGGTGGTGTAATGGTGTGGGGGATGTTTTCTTGGCACACTTTAGGCCCCTTAGTACCAATTGGGCATCGTTTAAATGCCACAGCCTACCTGAGCATTGTTTCTGACCATGTCCATCCCTTTATGACCACCATGTACCCATCCTCTGATGGCTACTCCCAGCAGAATAATGCACCATGTCACAAAGCTCAAATCATTTCAAATTGGTTTCTTGAATATGACAATGAGTTCACTGTACTAAAATGGCCCCCACAGTCACCAGATCTCAACCCAATAGAACATCTTTGGGATGTGGTGGAATGGGAGCCGCGTGCCCTGGATATGCATCCCACAAATCTCCATCAACTGCAAGATGCTATCCTATCAATATGGGTCAACATTTGCAAGAATGCTTCCAGCACCTTGATTAATCAATGCCACTAAGAATTAAGGCAGCTCTGAGGGTGAAATACATACATACATACATATATTTATTTATTTATTTATTTTTGAAGAAAAAGATTCTTCAAAAAATATATTGGGAATATTGGGAAAAAATAAAGAAATAAAACTACATGCATAAAATTATTTTGGAAAAAATTAGTTATTACAAGAAAAAAAAACATAAAATTACAGACAAATTTGAAAATATTCAAGTAAATTAATACAAATTACTGACTTGGTTGATTATGCTGGGAGCTCACTTTTGTTGCAGTGGCACTAGAGTGCTGTTATATTCCAGTTAAAATATTCTGACAGGAAAACACAAAGGTCTACACATTTATTTTGTTCCTACATTTTGTAACAAGCAACAAAAGCAACCAGATAAATTGTACTGGAGTAAAAGTATACATTTTATTTTAAGTGCAGTGAAGTCGTAGTGAAGGTAAATGGAGGGATAAATTACAGTAACAAAGTATTTCTACTTCATTACTTTACACCATTGTAAAGAACTGATTACCATACCAACTTGCCAAAGGGGACCATGGTAGCTGAAGTGACCTCTCACTGTAACTAAAAACAGATTTATACCACAAAACGCCTTTGAAAGGTTGTTCTCACCCCAAGCGTTCCAAAAAATTATGCCATGTTACATGTTATGAACCATTCCACAAGCTTTCCACCAAGTTTTTTCCACGTTATGTGAATCTGTTCAGAAGTTATATGCTTCTTTGTCACCAATGACGCCTGCCACCATGCCCCCTTTTGATCAGTCAGCATCAAAAGTTAATCAGCTGTTTCTTGGCCAATTACTAACATTTCAACAAAATTCTCTAAAAAATCAATTGTAACATTATGGGCTCTAGTTTCGCAGACCGGCGCAGCTGCGCATTTGGCGCAGTTGCGCCAGGCGTGCTGGGTGTGGCCAAGTGGATTTTGCAAGTTTGGCACGCCGTGCGCCTTGGCGCAAGTGGTCCTCCTACCGCCGCAAGGGAGGAGAGAAGGCGTGGAGTGGGTTTGACACAGCCGATTCACTTTAAATCAATCAAATGAGCCAATGTTCCCGCCCTTAAATGCGGTGCGGGTGTGGCCAGGCAGATTTTGCAAGTTTGGCACACCGTGCGCGTGGCGCAAGTAATCCGCCGTTCCTCCTACCGGCACAAGGGAGGAGAGAAGGCGTGGAGTGGGTTTGACACAGCCGATTCACTTTAACCAATCAAATGAGTCCAGGAGACCGGCGCGGAGCGGAGACCGGCGAGCAGTGCGCACACGTCACCAAAACCTCACAGGCAGGCT
>OMLB01061939.1:0-13506 GCA_900302555.1 Myripristis jacobus
AGCGCTCCTACTTCCATCTTTGTCCCCCTCCCCCCTCACCCTGCACCGACTCCTCATGACCCTTCCAACAGAGCTGGGGTGCATCGTGAGGAAGGAAGGGACGCCAACTGCCTACAAACAAACAGCAGGTGGAAAACCACAAGAACAATGAACTATCCATTTATGGCCACATTTACCATGGAAAGAAGTGATTTGTCAACTTCCTACCCTGTTGTTGGGAAGGCTTCAAGTGCCTTGCTAAAGGGCATTAACGTGGTTGTGTAGCATCTTGGTTGTTTCAGCATTCCAGTCATCCAGAGGCTCAGTCCTGCTGTGTCAGTGGAAGAGGTTTCAGGGTGTCCATGACTTCATCCATGGGAGGTTAGAGCTTTGGTGTGCTCCATACTCCAATACATACAAAGTTTCTGTCAATCTCAAAATAGTGAGCTCCCTCAGTTTTGGGGTTGTTCTTGAAGACAGGCTAATGAAATTCACTTTCTTCCTTCTCTAAAACTAAAAATGAAAATATGAGTGTTGATGGTGAATTTTTCCATCTTTTGCGTGCACCTTGCCAAGCACCAGTGCAGTGTGATGGAATCTGGCCTCGAAAACCACAGCTCTCAAAAGTGATGGCATGGAGTGCCACCTCTTTGACACCCAGCCTCCCACCTTCACACCAGTGACTGGATCATTCTTTCCTTCCTCACAGTGTCCTTTGTGGCAAGACTGTATATAGTATTAAAATAATTATGAACAAAAATAAATCAGAGAGGAATTATTTTACTATTTTATTCATGTTCACTCATGTACCACTGGCGTAGGACCTGGGGGGCCAGATGTTGCGGTGAGAGGATGACAAAAGGATGAATTGATGGGTGACTTAATGAATGACTGAGTGGATGAAAATGTGAATGTTTGGTTGAATTAATGCGTATGCAATTGAATAAATGTACAGATGAATGTGTGAATCAATGGATGGATGGATGGGATAGGGCCAGGATCAAAGTGTGAAATTTTTTTGTACTTTGTGAATTTTCATCACCTTTTAAAAATGTGTGTCCTCTACATTTCAAATTATGAACTCTTCGCTTTGAACCAGCATTTAACTCACTTTGTCCAACATTTTAATATCGTAGCGCTTTACTCAGTCAACCAACGATAACACTTTGAGGGATTCCTTCTCACACAATGATTACTTTGGTAATTAGATAATTACACAATGAAAATACCAAATGAATTTCAAAGTGAACAGGTGTTGTACATATGTGTAATTAGGTAAATAACTTGTGTCCTGAGAAGTTAGTGATTTTCATTGTGAATCTGAACCTCTTCCTACCTTCCATCAGCTGTTTGTTTTGTTTCATTGTCCCGTTTACCAAAAGTATGTTTGCTGCTATCGTGTACATACTATATCATGTACTATGAACTATAATTATATAGAAATCCAAAAATTACCATTCTCATACTGACAATAGATCATGAAGCTATTTTACTGTTAATAACAAATTATTCTTATAGCAACTTTTATAATTCATGTCGCTGTTCATGTGTACAACATTACATCTCTGTGTGTCTATGTGAATCCTCGTTATTGGTTTGAAGGAGTCTTCTTGCAGTTACTTTCAGAGAAACGGAAACCATTGCAAGCCTGAAAAAGTCTTGTGCAACCTAGATGTTTCAGCATGCGGCCAGCTCAGAAAGTTCTGCAGCTGCTCAACAATAGTATATTTATCCAGACTAGCTAGCCCGTGCTGCTGTGAATTTTGATTAATTTCAGTCATATAATCACTGGCTTTATCTAATATTAGAATGTCCTAAAAAAAACATGCATCTTTCATGATTTTACAATCCTATTATCAATGGTTTGGCTCGCATTGCATGCATTTTGAAAATGAGTGCTGGTTACACCTTTGTTTTGTTAGGTCCCCACTTATGACACTCAGTAAATCAAATGCTTTTCATTTAATCTTAGAAACTGAGATTAGGGCCTGATATGGTATATGTCCAGGTCTGATTTTTGTGTGATAGGTCCTTTTTTCATTCAATTTGTCACCAGTGGACCAGGACTTTTAAACATTTGAGGAACTTGTCACTTTACCCTGCACTTAATGTCACTCAGGCACCTGGTAAATGTGTGGTGTGTGTTCGGAGAGTTAGTCCCTGATAAGCCTTTTCGACCAATAAGGAACTGGTTCCTAAACCTAATTTTGACCTGTTGTGAGTTGAATCAATCAATTCAAGGTCATGAGTGTCAGGAAAAGATGGAAGGGAGCACTAGAAAAAAGGCCCGTTTCCACCGCAGGAACTTCGGGGTAATTTTATGGGGCCGGGGCCGTTGTTGCGTGTCTCCACTGCCAGAACCACCCCCAAGGACAGAATTCCGGAACTTTTACAGGGGCTAAACAAGTCCCTGCCTCGGAGTAGGTACTCTGAACAGCCCCGAAAAACTCCTGGGTGGGGCTTGGGTGCTGATTGGATATACTCACGGCGGGATGTGGGGCTCTAGTTTCGCAGACCTGGCGAGGCGACCTGCACTTCGCCAACTGGGTGTGGCCAGGTGGATTTTGCAAGTTTGGCATGCCATGCGCGCTGGTGCAAGTACTCTGCCGTCCCTCCTACCGGCGGAAGGGAGGAGAGAGGCCATGGAGTGGGTTTGACACAGCTGATTCACTTTAAACCAATCAAATGAGCCCCTGTCCTCACCTTTAAAATGCGCTTTGCGAAGGCGTAATGAAAGTTTACACAATTGACATGGAGGTCTAGCGACGCGGAGCGGAGACCGGCACGCAGTGCGGACACATCACCAAAACCTCCCAGGCAGGCTTCCGGAATGTCAGGCACATGAACAATGTAATAAATACCGACAAAAACCACTATTCAATGTTACGATCACAATCAGCACATACATATATCTCCATATCAACTGTCCCGTCACAACTGATGTCAGATCAAAGGAGATTGGCACCGTTTGTGCCGATTGTGAGGTTTTGGTGATGTGTGCCAGTCTGCCAAACTTCCGCTCTGCCTTGCGCCGAGAGTAGACGTGGTTTCAGATGGCGAGCTTTTGGCGCACCTCGGCGAAGCCTTTTGGCACGAAACTGTCACTGCGCCAAGTTGAATCTGTCGATGCCTCCCCCTGCTGCGCCGCCACTCCCATCTCGGCGCACCTCGGTCTGTGAAACTACCGCTGCCCCTCGCGTTGCGCTGGTCGAAATTAGCTCTGCGCAGGGTTCACCTCACTGCGCCACCCTCCGCTGCGCCGGGAAACTAGAGCCCATGGTGTCAACAGAAAGTGACAAAATAGCCGGCAATGTTAGCTAAGTGAAAGCTAGTGTCCCTAGCAACACACCAACACTACCAAGCTAACGCTAACATGCTAACTAACGTTAGCTAACGCTAACAACACTCTTTTTTTAATAACACGCATTTTGACGCCCTGGTCAAACGCGCAACGATTACGTCACATTCAGAGCCTGGTAACTTTACAGGAACCTTCCTCCTACTTCGCCCTCCGTGGAGACACAGCAGTTGAGAGGGCCGAGAGAGAGGACGTTCCTGTGGTAGTTCCTGCCCCCCAAATGCTACCAGGAACTTACTCGGTGGAAACAGGCCTAAAGTAATCTTTATCTCAAAATTGCTGAAGAGCCAGCAAAGGCTGGGTTTGTTAGAACCCAGGACCAAATTATTAACAAGTAAAAAAATCTGAAGTACAGAGACCACAAACTCCTGCATTGCGTGCTGGGTCATATGCCCCTTTTCCACTAAAAAGAACCTGGTGCTAGTTCGGTGCTGGTGCTAGAGCCAGTGTGTAACTGGTTCCAACAAAAAAAACGGTTTGCTTTTCCATAGGCCAAGAGCCAAGCGGAGCCAAGTCAGACCCAAATCATTACGTCAGCGTAAAACATGATCACGTGACTGAGTCTTCTTGAACACCGGCTTTCTTCGAGCGGCTCTCTCCAACTTGTTTTGGACTTTGGATGAAGCCCAGATGGCCAGAAAGCACTGGGTCTCCTCCTCTGCCCACTGCTGCTTGTTTTTAGCATCCATACTGCGTTTTATTTGCCGAGAATGCGACCAGCTGATTTTTGTTTTACAAATGCGTTCGCTGTTCCCGTTTGGGTCTGTAACCCCACCCACCAATGACGTGGTGGGCTGCGTCATCTGTTCTTTCTCTGGCCCCTGTTTAGCCCAGCTCGAAGTTGGTGCTTGCCTGGAACCGGTTTAGAACCGGTTTGGCCGGTGCTTGGGCAGTGGAAAAACAAAGAACCGGTGCTAAGTCAGGCACTGGCTCCGAACCAGCCCTGGAACCTCTTTGGTGGAAAAGGGGCCATAGAGCAACAAATCAGCAGAATGGAGCTGAATTCAGACACACCACTGCTGGAGTCAGTGGTCAGTGACTCAACACCTCTGTTGCAATAGTTCTACTCCACACTGATGCAAATGTTGGCTGGTCACTAGTTACTTTTGTTCCAAGAATCCCCAATGAAACTGGTTCAAGAACCAGAACAGTGGTCGAAAACGGTGAAAGGCACTCTAAAACTTGCCATACTACATAAAGCGTGGGAAGAAACTGAGTACACTAACATCAGTGACATGAAGGTGGCAGGAGCCAAAGTCTTTATTGACCACTATTTTTGTGACATTTGTCCTTTTTACTCACCTCATCTTTGTTGGTGGCATTTTTGTTCATCCACATTGCTTCCAGCGTTGAACTTTAACATCACTGCAATCCAAAACTGTGGCTATGGAAAGAGACTGTGACCTGTATTGTAACATTTCACTAGTTATCCACTGGTACACAGTTATATACACACATATTTTACCCAGATTTAAAGATGAGATTTGAACTTGTCAGCTACGATGTTACCTACATCCACCTTCACATATTTGAACTCTCCTCGGTCAACAGGCTATACAATTGTAACAACAGCTGCCTTTGTAATGTATCATTTTCTTCTCCTTAACCAGGATCAGCCGGCGTGCCTGCATGTTCATTGGTGTTGCTTTCCTTAGAGAATCAGTGTCAAATGTTCCAGATGCCTTTGTATGCCAACATGAAAACATGAGGGGAAATGCCAAGTAAACAGGGTTCACATTGGTTGCCCTGGAGAGAAACTGACTCCAGATTTGCATTGGGGGGGCGACTTCATCCTACTGCTGTGGGTCTGTTGTCCAGATGCATGACTGCAGCCCAGTCCAGCTCCCTGTGTGTAAAAGAGTTGACTATGGGGAATCAGAAACTTCTTCAGGTTCCAGTGTCCTGGTTGCTGCTGCCTAGGAACTCATTAACAACTAGGCAGTATTAGTCCAAATGACCTGTCTCTGGCTGAAATTATATTTGTTGCCAGGTGACATTACCTTACTGAATGTTGTATTAGAAAGCAGAACAGCACACAGCTGGAGCCCCAGCCTCTCAAACCACTGTGCCAGTAAACCCACTCTCCTTAAAACAAATCCTGTCTTCGTCATCTTTGTCTAAAAATGCTTTGTGGAATTTACACTTGTGACCGTTTTTGTATCAAAAGCATTTTATATAATAAAGGTTCTATTTTAAGGAATTGTTTTGTCCCTCGCCACTTTTTGTGGTGTATATGGTGAATCTCGTATAGCATTCTAGGAGATATCCCACAATGGAACAAACATAAATGTACCAACATAAACACACAGTCCCCAAAGCACTAGGGGTGTGATGGTTCAGTAAACCTATGAACTGTAAGTTTTTTGAACTGTTGCTCTGTATTGCTGATTTTGGGTCACAATTTTGATTTTGGTTCAGTTTGTTTTGTACATTAGAGAGAGAAAAAAAACACTATGAACAATATGAAATCAAATTCAAAAGTGTACTTAGTTTAAAACAAACATAAAAATACCTTCAGTATATTCATGAATTCAATCATTAAGAATGTGGTTGTATGGCTCTCATGCAGCGGATGTGTTGGTAACACTGCACTTTGTATGGTGTATTGTGTTTTTTTTACAGTTCAGTTTCACATTCCTACAAAGCACATGACCGAATACACAAATTCAAGCAAAACAGAATCTACATCTGCTTCAAAATGTGCCAAGCACTGTATATTTGATGCAGTTCATAAACCAATAGTCAGCTGTCAAAATAGAGCAGAGAGTGACAGAGCATGAAGCCTGATGAAACAGTTCAAGTCTGTATTATTTATTATTTATCTGAATTTTCCCCTACAGGGGATCAATAAAGCTACATCTTATCTTATTATTACTAGGAGCAGTACTAGTTGTAGCAGTAGTACTGGTAGTAAAGGCAGTAGTGACAGAAGTAGCAACAGAAATAGCACTTGGTCTGTGAAAATGTCAGCTGTGGTCTGTGTATCTTTTCCTTTGTCCAGTCTAACTGAATGAGGAAAGCAGATCAAATCACTGAAGGATTATAGCAGCACCTTGTGGAGTCAATTCATAACATCATGCTGGATCTCAAAGTCAGTGACATGAGAAGTGCTTTTAATCTGACTGCAAAGTATCTTAGTAAAAGAATATAGAAGAATGAAGGCACTCACATCTCCCCATACAAAGTGTAGGCACGCTCTTGGAAATTAAAGCACATCATTGTACCTTAGAGCAGCTTGTCACTGGGGCAGTACCCCCCAGACCAGTGGCTCTCAAACCTTTTTCAATAATGTTCCCCCTTTGAAATATTTTTTTCAGCCAAGTAACCCCTGAGTGAACAAACGTCCTCACTCGACAACCACAGCCGCAGATTTAAACCACAAACACACACATTTGACACCTTTGGGTAAGCTGGTGGGAAAACTGAATATAAAACGTGCGTTATTGTTACATTTACATTTTTCATTGAACTTATTGTAGCGTAGGCTGATTATTTTAGGATTATGCATAACTCATATTTTTTAAATTAACCTTTTAATAAATCTCACATACAGCCTGCAGTACTCCAACGTACCCCTAGGGGTACGTGTAACCCATTTTGAGAACCACTGGTCTCAGGTGCAGTTTTTGTCCACTTGACAATGGAAACTTGTGGTTTGACCCTTACAGAGAGCGGTCTTGTTCCAGTGTTATAATTAGATATTATAACTACAATGATGACTGGAGAATTGTGTGACCTATTCTTCATTCTTCATCCATACATACTTTCATTTCCAGGCTACTCAACCTTAGCCTACAAGTTCAAATCTACCTATCATATTTTAACTAATTTATATAGGTATTTATTTATTGATTGATTGATTAATTCATTGTATTTGGCCAAACACTGTCTCCTGATATTGTACCTTAACATTTAGAGGAAACGGTACATATATGTACCTTTTACTGCTTGGGAACATGTATGTCGCTTTTTGGCTGTGAAAAGGTTCACATAATTACCTTGAGGTCCAATAACTAGCCCTATAGGAGGTACGTTTGTGTAGATTGCACCTTGGGGTACAGAAATGGACTCTTTGACTTTGCTAAATCAGACATAAAAGCTTGGAGGATAGCATTGAAAACACCTTAAACACCTTAAAAATCAAGTGTGAATCTGCCCAGGAAATGTTTGGAAAAGGTGATTGTGAGAGAAACTGTCCTGCACATAAAAGAGGATCAGCTTGACTCATTCAGATATTACTGTCTGTTCTGTGGACTTTAACCTAAAAAAAACCTTTCACATGTAGCTCATGTAATCTCAGTAGTATATATGCACAATCCAACAAAGTGGTATATATAATAATTCTATTGGGAAATTTTACATTTTTGAGGATAATTTATTGGCAGCAAGGTGTTATAAGGAGACAGTTTACAGTGTGATGCTTTCAAGGGCTGTGTCACAATGTCAGTTTTTTGTTGGGTTTTTTTTGTTAGTTTTCAATGTAACTATTTCAACATTTTTATTTTACTTTTTGGCCTGTTTTCACCCACAATGTTTTGTTTTAATATTTCAGTCATTTAACCATCTTCCAGTTTTTGGCTTAGTTTTATTTTAGGGGATCATTTTGTTAACAGGAACAAAGATATTAAATTACTGGTCAGTACCTTCTATTACATTTGATGGAAAATTATTACGCTAACTGGATTATTACATTATACAGAACAAATTGTTATTACATTAATGGTTTAATACATTGGTGGGAGGTTATTATACTGACAGTTATAACACAGGACTGTAACAGGTGGAACTCGTTTTACAACAAATCCCAGTTTATAATTACTCCCAGTCTCCTCTACCATAATAATATTATGTTGCAGACATTTTATGGCAAAATGACTCCACTCTCTTCTCTGTCGCTGCTGATGTATGATTTAATGGCTTTCAGTGGTCTGCTATTTGCTGTCCACAACTGTGGAACGGTGTGCCATCAGACATTACACATTTACCGAGCAAAACTGTTTTAAAAAGAGCTTAAACAAATACCTAACGACTCAGAATACCAGGACACCTTCTGCTAAATAACATCTGATTCATCATTAACACAGAACTTTTTTTTTCAGTCACTGCATACACTGGTTTTAATGATACTATATTATTTTTTAGCTGTATCAAATGTTTTGCTCATTATATATTGAGTATTTCCTGTTGAGTGTGGCTAATTTGTACTTGTGGTAATTATTTTTATTGAAAGGTTTATTGTTGTTGAGTCATTGTTTATGTTTTTTTTTTAGCAGTTATTAGATGGGTGTTTTGCATTATGACGTAATGTTTACTTGTGTGGAACCCAGGAGAGGTAGTTGCTACCTTGGCAGTGACTAATGGGAATCCAAACAAACAAACAAACAGACAAATACATACATACATACATACATACATACATACATACATACATACTCCTTCTATGTCACTGTTAAAGACAATGTGCTCTTGTCATGGTGTGACATGCCAGGTTAAACAGCTTAAACACAAGGTGTGCTCTGGGTAAAATGCAGAAAAGCATGTACGTGCTTTCTTTCCCTGTACTAAGCACACAGAAACTGCTCAGTTTTTGATTCAGTTCTGATTCCCGTAGGAGTCCCTGTACTCAGTATTTAATTGATCCTAACTTTGAGCTATGAGAGGAATTAAGCGCCAACGTGAAAACCCACTTGCACTCCCACCTTTGTTTTCCTCATGCCAACAGCTCTGTGTTTTGGTTGAGAGTGACCTCAGTGTGTAAGTCTCAGAACAATACAGCTGCCAAAAATACCTACAACACATTAGAGCTGGGTGATATCATTCATTCATTTTCCAAACTACTTATCCATAAGGGTCGTGAGGCGAGACAGAGAGGATAAAGAAATCTCTGCCACATGTGCAGCTGGACCTCATGAGCAACCTTTCCACTATTGTGCCACTACAAGCTAGAGCTATCTTGCAGCCAAACAGTGCTAACGTCCTGCGGCCTCAAGCTGTAAGACCAAAAACCATTTTCCTTTCCTCATCGTGCTGATAGTCTTAATGGTCTGCATGCCAGGCACCAAGGGTGTACTGTAGAAGGTGTTAAGAAAAGGAATATAATGGAAAACAGTTTGCTGTTGCTGATCCTTGCTTGGTGGAGAGTGATAGAAGCTCGATGGTTATGCTGAAAAATTATGATGGGACCCTTAACTCGGACCCGGAAAGTAGCCCTGATGTAGCCCCACCGGGGCACCATCAAAAGGCCTGTTTCCACTGAAGAAGTTCCAGGTACTATTTGGGGGGCAGGAACTACTATAGGAATCTCTTGCTTGGCCCTCTCAACTGCGGTGTCTCCACTGAGAGGGCGGAGTAGGAGGAAGGTTCCTGTAAAGTTACCGGGCTCTGGATGTTGCGCGACCATTTTGACCAAGGCGATGTGGTCTCGTTTCGCCGAGAAGACTCAAACCCCCGCTGTATCTCCTCGTTGCCATAAAATGCCTGGACCTCTTCGTCGGTCCATTTATCATACTCTTTGTCTTCCATTTCTTGCTGATCTTCTTACAACTCCTTTTAAAAATGCAACTCCTCATCGTCTGCTGAGTTTTAAAAATGCCGGCTATTTTGTCACTTTCTGTTGACGTCACATCCCGCCTTGAGCAGCGTTCTAAATTAACTTTTTTGATCATCAGCCAGAATTTCCACTAGCCAAATTTTTCCGGTGAAAATAAGAGCGATTATGAGTGCCACTGAATGCATTTGATCATTTTATTAACATCGTTGGCATGAAAAATGCACAGAAAGTACAATACATACAACAAAATATACACAGAAAGTGCAAATATTTCTTTTAAGAAACTTTGAATGTGCTTGCCACTCTTGCTACCGCTTGGACTAAACCACCACTGTGCTGTTTCTAGGTTGTGTTGTGTTGTTGTTCCTGCCCAGGTGGGGAGTTGAACCCTGCTCTCCTGCATGGCAGGCAGATACATTAACCACAGTGCCACTGGAGCTTGTGTGACCTAAGGCAGAAATGACATTCTTTAAAGCAATCAAACTGTGGAAAAATTATTTTCTAACTCCCAAAAATGTCTGTGTTTTCCCAAGTTGAAAAAGTGTGTGTTTCTCCTTCTCTCCCCCCGGACGTCTGTCCCAACCACTGCCGCATTTAGTTTAACTTTACTTTTTACTTTACTTTACTGTTTGGCTAGCTCAGTCCCCTTTTTACAGTTTATGCTCCCTGCTCTCACTCCGAGTCCGTTCATTCTTTTTCCTCCTTATCCATGGTTTCTCGCGCCGGTTGCGCTGCAGACTGTAGCGTGCCTGCGCTCAGCCAATGGGCATCTGATACGTCATCACATAGCATTGCAGCAGTGTTCATGGGAAATGTAGGAAGAACTGCCAGGGGGGCAAATGACCAAGAACTGAAGAGCAGCTCTGACTGACATGATTGCCTCATGCATCACCGGCCAAACTGGCTAGTAAGTTTTTATTAACACCTGCCAAAATTAATTTTAACCCGCATTTGGCAGGTTGGTGGGTGTTAATTTAGAACCCTGGCCTTGAGTATATCCAATCAGCACCAGGTAAACCCCAAGCCCCACCCAGGAGTTTTTCGGTGCCGTTCTGAGTATCTACTCCGAGGCAGGGACTTGTTTAGCCCCTGTAAAAGCCCCTGTTCCGGAACTCTGTCCTTCAGGGGTGGTTCCTGCCGTGGAGACACGCACTAACGGCCCCGACCCCGTAAAATTACCCCGAAGTTCCTGCGGTGGAAACGGGCCTAAAGAAACCTCAGGGGAGCAACAGAGGAGGGATCCCTCCCCAGGATGGACAGACGTGCAATGGATGTTGTAAGCACACAGAAAACAAAACAACAAAAGATATAATATAAAGGAAGTAATGTAAAAACAGTTGGCGGATGAGGAATGAGGATGCCAAGGGGAGCCAGATGTACTGGAGCAGCCTGGGACCTGAGCCACACAACCACCAACACCATGATGACCTGGGTCAATAAAAGACAGAGCATGCACTCGGAAAAACTCACATCAACCATTCACACACACTCACACAGAGACAAGGGGAAACATTAGTTATCTGAAGAACAAGACTGATCAATAATTAGCTCTGAGAGAGCAATAATCTCGTCGGCAGGTGAGTTCACGGGTTACTTCATTGAGACCGAGAACCAGCCACCATACCACTAACTGTCTAACCATAAGTGAGGCTGAAGAGATGAGTTTTTAGTTTGGATTTAAAAGAATCAACAGATTCAGATTGCCTAACAACAGCAGGGAGGTTATTCCATAGCAGCGGGGCACGATAGGAAAAAGCCCAGCCACCTGCTGACTTCTTCTTAACTCTAGGTAAGCATAGCAGCCCCACATTTTGAGAGCAGAGAGCCCGAGATGGAATATAGGGTTTAAGGAGATCGGAAAGGTAAGATGGGGCAAACCCATTTAAGATTTTATAGGTTAACAGAAGCACCTTAAAGTCAGATCTAATATGGACAGGAAGCCAATGAAGGGAGGCAAGAATTGGGGTAATGTGGTTGAATTTTCTTGTTCTGGTTAGGACTCTAGCAGCAGCATTTTGAACCATCTGAAGACTTTTGGTGCTGGCCCGTGGGAGACCTGAAAACAGCACATTGCAGTAATCAAGTCTGGCTGAAACAAATGCATGAATTAAGGTCTCTGTGTCAGCCATGGACAGGTAAGACCGAATTTGTGCTATATTACGTAAGTGAAAAAGTCTTGGTAATATCCTTAATGTGCCTGTCAAAGGATAGGCAGGGATCAAAAGTAACACCGAGATTTTTGGCTGCCACACTATGTGAAATCACACAGTTGTCGAGGAGTAATGTTAACTGTTCAAAACGCTGTCTATGTCTGGGAGAGCCGACTACTAACATCTCAGTTTTATCTGAGTTTAACAGTAGGAAGTTTAGTGACATCCAATTGTTTACTGCAGCCAGACAGACCTCTAATAGATAGATAGATAGATAGATAGATAGATTTACTTTATTGATCCCAAACTGGGAAATGTTACAGCAGCATCAATAGAAACATAAAATAAGACTAAATATATACAATAAAGACAATAAAGACTAAGTATATACAATAAAGACTAACCTAAGAATATGAGATGTGAAATATACAGATGGTAATAAATATGAAATATACAGATGGTATGGCACAGAGTTAGCATGAAACCATGAAACCAAGAAACCAAGTGGCAGAACCCGACGCCCGGTACTGGGATTCAGGAACTGTCAGACTTGATTCGGCCGCTTATGGAATCACCACTTCCCCTCCAGTCAGTATGAAAAACTGTATGAATGTATATTAACCTAGGATATAATATATAGATAATAAATAAACAGTTAAGGTGCTGGGTAATGGATAATAAATAAACAGTTAAGGTGCTGAGTAATGGATAATAAATAAACAATTAAGGTACTGAGTAGTGGATAATAAATAAACAATTAAGGTGCTGAGTTGTGGAGTGTTAAAAACAGAACTATACAGCAGACAGTTGTGAGTCTCTGTCAGACAGGTGTGAGTTATTGTACAGTGTGATGGCTTGTGGCAGGAATGATTTCCTGTATCTGTCCCTTCGACAGCGGAGCTGCAACAGTCTGTTGGAGATTGAGCTCTGCTGTCTGTCCAGTGTGTGGTGGAGAGGGTGATCAGGGTTATCCATGATGGATAACAGTTTGTTCAGTGTCCTCTCCACCACAGCCTCCGCAGTGTCCAGTTTGCAGCCAATCACGGAGCCAGCCTTCCTGATCAGTTTGTTGAGTCTGTTGGTGTCACTTGCTCCGATGCTGCTCCCCCAACAAACCACGGTGAAGAAGAGTAAATGTAGTAAAAGTAAATGTGGTATCGTCCATATTGTTGCCTTTTGAGATACTGTACTGTGGGGAGCGACAGTGACACCTGGAGTGGGGTGATTGTCGTGGCGGCAATCCCAGAACCCGGTGGTGGACACCGGAAGTAAGGTATGCCGTCAGGCTGAAGAAGGAGTCCTACAGGTCCATGTTGGCCTGTGGGACTCCTGAGGCAGCTGATGGATACCGGCAGGCCAGGCGTGCCGCGGCCCGGGCAGTGGCGGAGGCAAAAACTCGAACCTGGGAGGAGTTCGTTGAGGCCATGGAGGAGGATTATTGGTCGGCCTCGAAGAAATTCTGGCAAACT